>JAQIXU010002383.1:0-12280 GCA_034701245.1 Strigamia transsilvanica
GATTGTAGGCAAAGTGCTTATCCCAGGAGCTTGGTTTTTTTTAAAAAGAAAGCTTAAATTTCATACTATTAGATGGTATGGACAAGTTCATTCCAAAACGAAATCCCCAGAACTCAGCACTAAATTAATGTATTACAATTTCAGAAAAAAAAAATTATTATAAACTTTTTGGACGCACTGTACATATCAACTAAATGTTTTGCAGTAGGGTAGAAATTGTTAGTTAAGAGTCCGAAACTTCAGTTCTTCAAACAATTTTAGTTTTTATTGCCATTTCTTACGCATAAATTCACTGCAAAAATGGACATTCTCTACAATTTTACATCAGGATTTTCATAGTGTGATTTATTCGAAAAATGTATAAAATGTAGAGTATTGAATTTATCCAACTATGAAAATTAACAGTGAATTTTTGCTTGGTACACAACGGCAGTGGTGCCATCTATAATTGATGAGCATAATAAACACTAACAGAAATAAATGGACATCTTATAACTTCAAACAATTTTAGTTTTTATTGCCATTTCTTACGCATAAATTCACTGCAGAAATGGACACTCTACAATTTTACATCAGGATTTTTATGGTGTGATTTATTCGAAAAATAAATAAATAATAAGTCAATATACGTTCAATAA
This sequence comes from Strigamia transsilvanica, assembly GCA_034701245.1. NCBI lineage: Eukaryota > Metazoa > Arthropoda > Chilopoda > Geophilomorpha > Linotaeniidae > Strigamia > Strigamia transsilvanica. The sequence goes on from JAQIXU010002383.1 coordinate 639, forward strand.
AGTTTACTGAATTTCACATGCAAATCCAAGTTGTTCCTTTGCACACAAGCTAATATTTCCTCATAACTCGTATAATCAATACCAGTACAATCCTCTATGGTTAAGACTTTCAATGGACATGGCACTTCCAACAATCTCATGATCGAGCTTGGACGAATCGACTGACAAGCTTCAAGTGCTAAATGTTTCAGATTTCCAAGCGCTTTCAGCTTAACGAGTTCCAAGAGCAAATCGTCAGTAAGTGCTGCGCAATAATAAATATACAAGTCTAACAATTCTAAACTTGGCTGAGCACAATCATCCGAATGTACAGTACCATTGAAAAAACTACACGAATACAATTTTAATTTACGCAGCATTGGACAGGAGTGAACAACGAGTGAAACATCTACTCGTTGAACAGCGTACAGATGTAGACAAGTCAGTCGCGATAGATCGCGGCTGCACGGAGCCAAGAGGAAATTCAGAGTCGGACTAAGCCAAATAGACAAGCTACGTAAATTTGGCAACCAATTTTTCAGCTGCATGATATCGTCCGTTTCGTTAACTATCTCGTGCGGCAATTCCTCCAAAACGTAAACGCGCCTTGTTTTCCTCGAATGTTCCGTGAACAGCTGAAATAACTCGTCCTCCCAGTGGTCATTTCGAAAGACTTTCAACAGGGGTAATTGGTCCAGAATGAGTAAACACGCCTCAGCTGTGACTCCAGTACCAGAGATATCCAAAAACGTTAGTTTAGGGCAAGTAGTTAGTGATTGAATCCCCGTATCTGTAACTTGATTGCAAAAAGTCAAACCGAGATGCGTCAATAGTGGACAGTGCTGACCAATTGCAGTTACGATTTCATCCGTGCATCCAACGCCGTCCACGGTTAAATGACGAAGTCGTGGTACATGTGGCAACAGTTTGACCACACAGAATGGACGAAAGTTTTGATCATGTAGTTGAATGTGTAATACTTGAAGGTTTTTACAAGTTTCGCCTATTTTGTCCATTACAAGATGCAGAGGCAGACCAAACATGTGCAAATGTTCTAATGACGTAGTTCTGGAATGGATGAAAATATTTGGCTCCAAGCGTCGATCGGTGTGCTTGTATTGCCGACACATTCGTTCGTATATTCGATCGATGAATACGAATGGTTGATCGAGTAAATTGTGATCGATCGCATCAAAATTCGATGTTATCTGATTTAAACACAATTCATGCAAACTCGAAACGGGTTTCCTGTACGGCATGCTGACGACCGAATGAATGATTCAAGTTTGTCTAGCCAGCTTCTTGTATATCCAGATGAGAGAAACGTAAGACTGACGTAACACTAACGTTCGATATACGTTATTTTGGTCTTCAGCTGGGTGAAACGTAGCCCATGCGTTCTGAATCTCTGGTACCGGAATCACAGCCGAAACGTTCAAGAAAAACATCGCGAACTTATTTATTGGAGGAAATGATCAAACCCGATGATTCACATTTTCTGAATACTAGTTTACCAAATATAATAGAATAATACTTGTATAATACAAATTTGGATTCTGTGTTGTCTTTGTGCAGCCAACTGACCCGTCTGTATGTGTCCAGTATTCCACTGGTCGATGTTTCGCTTATTGTTCGCTCTTGTGCAATGTTGCAGAGTTTGGCATTGTATTCTTGTTGTATTTCAAGTAGTGTGTATTCAGAAGAGTGTAGTGAGTCTAATCTAGAACTGTCATACATTTATGATTGTGAAACACTTACCGTAGTGATGATATAGTTTTAGAACTTGTTCAATTGAAAGTGTTTAGAGATGTGAAACATTTGGTATTTGATGAGTGTCAATCAATTAATCCAAGCTTGATCATGAAATTAATGGAATTGAAAAGTCCATTGGAAGTGTTAACCTTAGAGGATTGTTATGGTGTTGATTATTCAGATTACGAAGAAATTAAAACATATGTTAAAAGTAATAACTTGAATTTGCAGCTAAAAGTTTCTTTCCACAAGCTGGGTCATTTTTGACCCGAAGCCAAAAGAATTTTTCCAAAAATCCATGAAAATGATTCCACTCTTTGACTATTTCATTATTATGTTGAAAATTCAACCAATTTTTCATTTGTAGAAAGAGTATCACAAAAATAATTGAGATTGAAGTTGAAAGTAAATGGGTAAACAAAGGGTTTTTATTAAAAATTTAAAAAAAAAATTTGAAAGTTATATTTTAAGAAAGAAAATCCTGTTAGTTTTAGAGAAAAAAAATAAAAACACTTTTGTGGTTCTATATTGATTCTAGGACGAGTTAATGGTCAATCTGCTAAATGCAGGGTTGGAACTTTTCAAATGCAAAATGCCCTTTTTTGTTGTCTTCTTCATACGATAATTCTCCAAGACTAGACCCTTCAAAGGACATAGCACTTTTAACAATTTTAAAATCGAGCTTGAACTGACGATCGGGGAGTCGAATGTATAAAACTTGAAGGTAGTTACAAATTTGGCTTGTTTTGTCCAATACAAGATTCAGATGCAGACCACACATGTGCAAATGTTCTAATGACGTAGTTCTGGAATGGATGAAAATATTTGGCTCCAAACGTCGATCGGTGTGCTTGTATTGTTTGGTTATTTTTTGGCTCTTTGGTGACGTTTTGGAGTTTTTGGAATCGAGACTTCAGCAAAAAGAGTCGAAAAATAATCAAAACATTGCGGTTCTGGAGTTTGTGCGGTGTTGCGACATATTGCGATATATGGCTTTTGCCAAGTGAATATGATTGCCATATCTCATTTATATTCACTTTGAAAAATAATCGCACAGGCCTACTGACATATGCAATTTTGATTTTTAGTGCCCCAAGTCGACTTTAGGTATTCTCATGTTTTGAGCCCGAAATGAACTGATTTTAGTTTTTGTAGGTTTTGAATGATTAGAAGTGGAAAAATTATTTTGGGTTAAAATAAGACAAAAATTTACATTGAAAGTGAAAAAAGTGTAATTTTTGGTTAAAATAATACGTAAAATTACATTTAAGACACAAGAAATTAGAGTTTCGACCGTGTTCACACAAAGTTTTACTTAAATTGAACTGTTCTTTTAGCTTGGTACACAACGGCAGTGGTGCCATCTATAATTCATGGGCATAATAAACACTAACAGAAATAAATGGACATCTTATAACTTCAAACAATTTTAGTTTTTATTGCCATTTCGTACGCATAAATTCACTGCAAAAATGGACAGACACTACAATTTTACATCAGGATTTTTATAGTGTGATTTATTCGAAAAATAATTAAATAATAAGTCAATATGTGTTCAATCAAGTCGACGGAATTCCACGTGTAAATCCAAGTTGTTACTTGTAATGCAACTTGCAATTCTGTTTTCAGCCAAGTCGTCAATACCTAAACAGCCTTCTAAGTCTAACGTTTTCAATGGACTTTCTCGTTGAATCAATCCCATGATTGAGCTTCCACTAATTAACGGACATGTGACAAGTTCTAAATGTTTTAGATTTTGAAGCGATTGCAATTGCGCGAGTTCTAACAACAAATTGTCGGTGAATGCCGGACACCAATAAATACATAACCGTTCTAACTTGCCTTCTAAATGTACAGTATTATCAGTTTCGCTGGAAATGCCACACCACTCCAATCTTAAATTCTGTAACAACGGACAGGAGCGATGAATAAGTGAAACACTCACTGATTGTACATTAAACAGTTGTAAACTGGCCAGTCTTTTCATGGCATTGTAGCTAGATAGTTGAAAAAAAGAATTCAGATTACCTTGATGGCAAATTGATAAATTACGTAAATTCGGAAAACTGGAGTTTAGAAATCTCATGTCGTTTTCGTCGATATTTCGTCGAATTTCAATGTTGCCTTCTAACGAATAAGTGCGCTGTTGTTTACTTGAATTAAACTGTTGTTTTAACATCGGAAGTAACTCGCCCCATAGACGAGTTTTAAGCACTTTCAAAGTGGGCAATTGGTTTAGAAAGCGAATGGTGCCTTCAGATGTGACACCGGTGCAGTCGATATCTAAATACTCGAGTTTCACGCAAGCTGATAACGAAGAGAGCCAATTATCAAAATCGAATGCAATCGAAATCGAACGCATTTGAAGTAGAAATCTAACGAATTAAACTAAACCGGACCAATAATGCAGTGGAATCGTTCCACGCGGGGTTAGCATGGACAATCAAAATCGCACACCCTAATACTTGGGCTTTCCTTGGTTTTCTGCGTAAAATCGAATACACGACATACTGGGACTATGTAATTACTTCTCCAACAAGGGCAAATGCCACGCCGAGCAAGAGCGCAGAAATATGCATTAAATGATCGGCGAGTCGCTTCCGTGATAGCACAGTTTAAAGGCAGCCTCCTCTCCATTCCGCAAATTTTGGTGCGCCTAGTACAGTAATGGACAAAAAAAAACTTTCCTGCAGTATAGTGTTTTTCTGTTTGCCCGCCAGAGGCATGAAAAGCAGGTGAGATTATATGACATCACAGATTCCATGTGGATCTGGTTTCATACTAGCAGACCTACAACAGTGCATGATGATATAAAAAATCACCAACTCAATAAACGAAACAAACAATCAAAAATTGATATAAAATTTGTGGTTTATTGGTGGTTTTTTAATATAAATTTTTGATTGTTTGTTTTGTTTATTGAGTTGGTGAATTTGTTTTAGTTTGAATTTTTACTTTTATTTTTTTTTGGTTTTTTAAATTTGAATTTCTGATTTTATTTTAAACAATGTTTTAAATATTAATCTTTTAAATAAATGTTTTTTAAAATATTGTTTCATAGTTTATCAGTATTAGAAGGAGCTGTGATGGTGCACTGTTGTAGCTCTGCTAGTATGAAACCAGATCCACATGGAATCTGTGATGTCATATAATCTCACCTGCTTTTCATGCCTCTGGCGGACAAACAGAAAAGCACTATACTGCAGGGAAGTTTTTTTTGTCCATGACTGTACACGCCACACCAAATTTTGCGAATGCGAACAATGCACGGGTGGAGAACAGACGCCAAGCAAGAGAGAGACTACGAAGGCAGGAGCCGCATCATCTGCCTGATTGCACCAAGAACTGCACTTCTGTTGCCATGCAAGCATGTTGCGGACCTTGCAGTGAGAGAGTGAAAATTGACGACGCAATGCAGCATACGTTCCTAGGTGCCCCACGTGTCACACAGTTGTGGAAAGCACTATCACTGCTTTCCTGTAGTACGCAGTAGTGTTTTCATTTTTTAAAAATAAAATATTAATTTCATAAAAACGCAAAACTGCATTCATAAACAATCCAAAACCAATCCACACACAAAAACACACATCAAAACTGTCTAATAATTTCATTTAATTTATCAGAAAAATTTAATTTATCAAAATATCAGAAAAATTTAGAAATAAACATAAAACTTCCAATTTATTGCTACAAAAACTTCTTATTTCAAAGCATTAAATCCCTTACAAAAACCCCAAACAAAAAACCCACCTAAACCTGTCATAGTCCGACTTACCGTGTTAGAATGTACCTATAAAGTTGAGGAAACCGAAATAATACAGAGAATGATAAAGTTAATGCAATTAATTTTATTTAGCTAAAGTTACAATGATTGATATTATTAATTTAATCTTGATTAAAGTTGTCTTCGGGTTCGTATCGGCGGATACGATGAGATGCTGTGTTATTTAGCGGGATCTAAATAACGCAGACATCTACTCGGTCTGTTGTTGGTGTCTAGGGTATGATTGGGTGTTCGTAAGCAGTTCGGTGGCCAATGTCTACAACTCCGAATGAACGGCTAGTATTTAAAGACTGCTGTTCGGGCAAGGGTCGAGTTAAGACTATGTTTCGTAACACGTGCGTACGGCCAAGATGGCGTCGAACGTGTAACGGACGGTCTTTCGTTTAACGCGCTAAAGTGTGGATTATCCACACGTTAACGGACTTTGAGAAGTATTACCTGTATCGAATAGCATTTATCTTCGGTCAATCCGTGTATCTTGTACGTACGGCCTGATCGGTGAAGATTTCCTGATGCGGTCTTTCGATGTGTATGGTTGTATGATTCCTGTAAAAAGTGAGGATTTTGGTCCTTGTCAAAATCCAAGAAAGCAATGTCACATGACGGGATTAAGATTAATGCTAAAGCTTGTGATTGTCTACAAGCTGTCACGTGATCAGGTGTGATTTGCATATCACCCCTTTTCCTGGAATCCACAGGGGGAAAGGGGGGAAACCTTCTTAATGAAGGGATTAGGCAATGGAATGTGTAGGCTTTTCACACATTCTTTATAATAAAACACAAGTGTAATAACGAAATAAATGATTACTATTTATTAAGACAAAATTACATCGTGAACTATTTTGTATTCTTTTTGTGATCTTCGCTTAAATAGGCGGGATCACAACAAACCATAAAATATTTCAAACTTTAAGCCGGTTGAAGTGGCGTGGAATAATCAGCCACAAGTTGCGCACACGCGGTTGAATACGCGCGGAATATTTTCTGCGCTTAAATTATTCCGCGCCACATTCATAAAGTCATTTAAACTGGTTTAAATATTTTAAACCAGCTGGTTTAAAATATTTAAACCAGTTTAAATGACTTTATGAATGCGCCTAGTGTTTATTGTATAAACTAAATGTAATGTTTTGCAGGAGGGTAGAAATTGTTTGTTAAAAGTCCGAATTTTCAGTCCTTCAAACAATTTTAGTTTTTATTGCCACTTCTTACGCATAAATTCACTGCAAAAATGGACACACTCTACAATTTTACATCAGGATTTTTATAGTGTCAATATCTGTTCAATAAAGTTGACTGAATTTCACCTGCAAATCCAAGTTGTTCCTTCGAACACTCGCTAAAATTTCCTCATAACTCGTATAATCAATACCAGCACAATCCTCTATGGTTAAGACTTTCAATGGACATGGCACTTCCAACAATCTCATGATCGAGCTTGGACGAATCGACTGACAAGCTTCAAGTGCTAAATGTTTCAGATTTCCAAGCGCTTTCAGCTTAACCAGTTCCAAGAGCACATCGTCAGTAAGTGCTGCACAATAAGAAATATACAAGTCTAGGAATTCGAAACTTGGCGTAGCACAATCATCCGAATGTACAGCACCATTGAAAAAAGAACACGAATACAATTTTAATTTACGCAACATTGGACAGGAGCGAACAACGAGTGAAACATCTACTCGTTGAACAGCGTACAGATGGAGACAAGTCAGTCGCGATAGATCGCGGCTGCACGGTGCCAAGAAGGAATTCAGAGTCGGACTAAGCCAAATAGACAAGCTACGTAAATTTGGCAACCAATTTTTCAGCTTCATGATATCGTCCGTTTCGCTAACTATCTCGTGCGGTAATTCCTCCAAAGCGTAAACGCGCTTTGTTTTCTTCGAATGTTCCATAAACAGGTGAAATAACTCGTCCTCCCAGTGGTCATTTCGAAAGACTTTCAACAGGGGTAATTGGTCCAGAATGAGTAAACACGCCTCAGCTGTGACTCCAGTACCAGAGATATCCAAAAAGGTTAGTTTCGTGCAAGTAGTTAGTGATTGAATCCCCGCATCTGTAACTTGATTGCAAAAAGTCAAACCGAGATGCGTCAATAGTGGACAGTGCTGACCAATTGCAGTTACTATTTCATCTGTGCATCCAATGCCGTCCACGGTTAAATGACGAAGTCGTGGTACATGTGGCAACAGTTTGACCACACTGAGTGAAGGGAACTTTCGTTCAAGTAGTCGAATGTGTAAAACTTGAAGGTTTCTACAAGTTTGGCCTATTTTGTCCATTACAAGATGCAGAGGCAGACCAAACATGTGCAAATGTTCTAATGACGTAGTTCTGGAATGGATGAAAATATTTGGCTCCAAGCGTCGATCGGTGTGCTTGTATTGCCGACACATTCGTTCGTATATTCGATCGATGAATACGAATGGTTGATCGAGTAAATTGTGTTCGATCGCATCAAAATTCGATGTTATCTGATTTAAACACAATTCATGCAAACTCAAAACGGGTTTCCTGCACGGCATGTTGACGACCGAATGAATGATTCAAGTTCGTCTAGCCAGCTTCTTGTATATCCAGATGAGAGAAACGTAAGACTAACGTAAGACTAACGTTCGATATACGTTATTTGGGTTTTCAGCTGGGTGAAACGTAGCCCATGCGTTCTGAAGTGTTCAGCACTCATTATGATTTAATAATTGGACTTATTCGTAATAATACTTCATGCAAATTTATTGTACACTTTTGTTGCTTTGTTTCTTTGGCAACCAACGATCGAGAATAAAACACTCTAGTTGTCGACACTGAAGTCGTTTGACGTGTCCGAGTTATTTAGCAGCAGATGAAGAAATTTATTCAACTTAATCTACAAATATATGCGGAATATACAGGCTGCTAAACGTTCTGAATCTCTGGTACCGGAGTCACAGCCGAAACGTTCAAGAAAAACATCGCGAACTTATTTATTGGAGGAAATGATCAAACCCGATGATTCACATTTCTGAATACTAGTTTACCAAATATACGTACTTTGGTTATTTGGTTTAATAGAAATTTGGATTCTGTGTTGTCTTTGCGCAGGACTGACCGGTCTGTATGTGTCCAGTATTTCACTGGTCGATGTTTCGCTTATTGTTTGCTGTTGTCCAATGTTGCAGACTTTGGGGATTGTATTCTTGTTGCATTTCAAATAGTGGGTATTCAAAAGAGTGTGGTGAGTCGAATATAGAACTGTTATACATTTATGATTGTGAAACACTTAGTTATGATTCATGCAAACTCGAAACGGGTTTCCTGTACGGCATGTTGACGACTGAACGAATGATTAAAGTTCATCTAGCCAACTATTTGTATATCCAGCTGAGGGGAACGTGACATGAATGTAATTGCAATGTTCTTCATGCGTTATTTTGGTTCTCAGCGCCCCTATTGGGCACTTTTTTTAGTTTTGTGGGGTATTGTGATATATTGCAACGGTTTGGTTATTTTTTGGCTCTTTGGTGACGTTTTGGAGTTTTTGGAATCGAAACTTCAGCAAAAACAGTCGGAAAACAATCAAAACATTGCGGTTCTGGAGTTTGTGCGGTGTTGCGACATATTGCGATATATCGCTTTTGCCAAGTGAATATGATTGTCATATCTCATTTATATTCACTTTGAAAAATAATCGCACAGGCCTATTGTCATGTCATACGCAATTTTGATTTTTAGTGCCTCAAGTCGAGTTTAGGTATTCTCATGTTTTGAGCACGAAATGAACTGATTTAAGTTTTTGTAGGTTTTGAATGATTAGAAGTGGAGAAAATTGTTATTTTGGGTTAAAATAAGACAAAAATTTACATTGAAAGTGAAAAAAGTGTAATTTTGGTTAAAATAATACGAAAAATAAACATTTAAGACACATAAGAAATTAGAGTTTCGACCGTGTTCACACAAAGTTTTACTTAAATTGAACTGTTCTTTTAGCTTGTTACACAACGGCAGTGGTGCCATCTACAATTCATGAGCATAATAAACAATAACAGAAATAAATGGACATCTTATAACTTCAAACAATTTTAGTTTTTATTGCCATTTCGTACGCATAAATTCACTGCAAAAATGGACACACTCTACAATTTTACATCAGGATTTTTATAATGTGATTTATTCGAAAAATAAATAAATGATAAGTCAATATGTGTTCAATAAAGTTTACTGAATTGCACGTGTAAATCCAAGTTGTTACTTGTAATGCAACTTGCAATTCTTTTTTTAGCCAAGTCGTCAATGCCAAGACAGCGTTTTAAGAGTAACGTTTTCAATGGACTTTCCCGTTGAATCAATCTCATGATTGAGCTTCCACTAATTGACGGACATTCGACAAGTTCTAAATGTTTTAGATTTTGAAGCGATTGCAATTGCACGAGTTCTAACAACAAATTGTCGGTGAGTGCCGGACAACAACAAATACATAACCATTCTAACTTTCCTTCTAAATGTACAGTATTATCAGTTTCGCTGGAAATGCCACACTGGTCCAATCTTAAATTCTGTAACAACGGACAGGAGCGATGAATAAGTGAAATACTTACTGATCGTACATAAAACAAATGTAAACTGGCCAATCTTTGCATGGCATTGTAGCTAGATAGTTGAAAAAAAGAATTCATATTCCCATGATGGCAAATTGATAAATTGCGTAAATTCGGAAAACTGGAATCTAGAAATCTCATGTAGTCCTCGTCGATACGTCGTGTAACTTCAATGTTTCCTTCTAATGAATAAGTGCGCAGTTGTTCACTTGAATCAAACTGTTGTTGTAGCATCGGAAGTAACGCATACCACCGATCAGTTTGAAGCACTTTCAAAGTATTCAATTGATTTAGAATGCGAAAGGTGCCCTCAGATGTGACACCGATGCAGTTGATATCCAAATACTCGAGTTTCACGCAAGCTGATAACGAAGAGAGCCAATCATCAGTAAAGTACGGACAAAACGACATATCCAAATGTTTCAATTGTGGACAATTCTGACCGATTGCAGCTATTATAACTCGATTCGTGGATTCGACACGGTCAAGGTGTAATGATCGAATTTGCGGGTTACGTACCAACAAATTGACTAGAGATGCAGAAGGGATTTTTGAACCGAATGAACATCGTTTCAAGTCTAAATCTTTAAGGATTCCACACACTCGTGCTATTTTGTCCAACAGAAGGTCCATGGGTGGATCAAACATGCTCAGGTGCTGCAATGATCTGGTGGTGGGACGAATGAATATGTCTGCTGGCAAACGTCGACTAGTAGGCTTGGATTTGCGAACCAGATTTCCATATACTTCGTGAATGAATAAGGAAGGTTGGTCTACTAATTCGTGCTTTAAACAGTCAAAATTGGTGGTCACAACATCCAGGCACAACGCTTTCAGACTCGGAAGTGATTTCTTGTACGGCATCTCGACACACGGTTGGATGAAATGATTAAAAGATTAAAGCTTCGTGAACACGCACTTTGGATTTGCAGCTGGGTGTAACGTAGCCCTTGCGTTCTGGACTACATAATGACGTGGTGTTGGAAAAACGAACTAAGAATTATTTTATGTGCAATTGCAGTTCTTGGAGACTGGGTGAAAAGAACGATAGTCATTATATTTGCAACTGATCAGTCCGATTTTTTTATTAGTTAAAATACTATATTTACTGCATAATAAATATTGAATGGCTTCCAGTGTCAGACGAAACTTTAGAACTTACCATGTTAATTATCACAAATTGGACCATAGACACACATTAATAGCTATGATTGCCAGTTGTTTTTGTCTGTCATTGCCTTTTGTTGATTCACCTGATTTTTTCCCCAACATGAATGACACTTTTTGATCAAAATAAATTAATTTTTACTTCACTGCAACACAAAGAATTGTAAAATAAATAAATAATTTGGACAGCTTTAAAATGAATTGCATTAATAAATCCTATGATAATTTTATGCTACATCCTACTACAGCAAAAATGGCCACTCTACAATTTTACATCAGGATTTTTATAGTGTGATCTATTCGAAAAATATACAGGGTGTCCCATAAACTCTTCCCCAGGTCAATAACGTCCAAACGCATAAAGATATCCAAATTCTGCTAAT
>JAQIXU010002384.1:0-12278 GCA_034701245.1 Strigamia transsilvanica
ATTTCACCGGCCAAAAACATTTCGTCGACAACACTGTAAACCTAATAAAAACGAATTCCGGTAATTAATTTAAAGTATAACGGTATCTCAAATTACTACTCTCGAGTTAACTACCTTGTAAAAATTGAAAACTAGATCCAACTCGCACACATTGTGGAAATATTCATTCAGAACTTCGACGAAATTATGGATCGCCTCCAAATACGCCAAATTATTGTCGTTGATATCGACACAGATACAAAAATACAATCCAGCATATCGTCGGTAAACGATTTTGAAATTGCGAAACTGGAAAATTAACCTCTCAATAGTTAACCTCGGCGTTAGAAAATAATCATATCGTATCTAACCTCGACGAAATTCGTGTGTTTGGCATCCCTCACAGTGACAACTGCGTGAACTTCTTCGATCAACTTCTGTTTCTCGTCATCGTCGAAATTCATGTACCATTTCGCCAGACGAGTCTTTCCGGCTCGATTTTGGATTAATATGAACCGAATCTAAACGATAGAATCAGTTAATTAAATTTTTAACGTGCACGAAAACCACAAACTCCTAATTAAATACTTACCATCTATGAAAATGTACGCGAAATCTGAATCAGATGCGAAAGGATGTAACACGAGACACGAGACCGCCTAGCGATAATACAACGAAGGAAAATCAAGTTCGAAATGTTGTCGATTGGTGGCACATCTAAATGCGATTCTTTCGAAAGCTTTCTTTCGGTGACCCCCACGTGCTGTTTGTCTTTTATTTATTGGAAAAAAGTAATAAATAACCAGAATGGAGGAGATGCGAACACGAGTAACTTTGCAGGAACATAATCTAGTAAATGTAAGAATTTGTAATGTAACTTAATGAATTTTTTCGATAAATTAATAAATTGGATTTTTTTTTAAATTTTGTTCATAGACGAGAGCAACCGACTTTCCGGGAAATTACGTCGGATATAACGACAATTGGGATTTTAATAAGTTCAAGAAGGTTAAAATACGGATCGAAAATTGTCCGATACTCGAAAATATTAAGATAAAATGTATTTTTGCAGAATTTTAGTGTCAAGTTTATTCGCAAGGAAGAAAATGTTCTCGAATTTGACATGGTGGGAATCGATGCATCCATTGCGAATGCATTCAGGCGCATATTAATAGCAGAAGTACTACGATAAGAATGACGAAATCATCTTAAATGACATTAATTGTGATTGGTTTCAGGTCCCAACTATGTCTGTGGAAAAGGTTTTTGTTTATAACAACACGTCAATCATCCCAGACGAAATTTTGTCTTCTCGACTCGGTTTAATTCCGATTAAAGCCGATCCAAGATTATTCGAGTACAAACAACCAGGTAGACATTTCGACAGAATTTAATCGTGCAAAAAAGCTGAAGCTAAAATAATAATTTTTTTTTAAAGACGATTCGAAGGGTTCGGAAGAAAACACGTTAGAATTTCACTTGAAACTTCGTTGCAGTAAACGTCCACACGCGCCCAAAGATGCGACATCGCGTGACGAATTATACGTTAATCATTCGGTCTATTCTGGAAACATCAAATGGGTTCCGCTAGGAAATCAAGCTTCGATGGTAAAATTGAAAATTTTAAACTTTGCAACGTGTAAGTTTTGATTATTAATTTGGTAGTTTCAAGAGGAAGAAGTCGGTCCGGTTGATAAGGATATTTTAATAGCTAAATTACAACCTGGTCACGAAATCGATATTAAAATGCACTGTGTGAAGGGAATTGGGAGAGATCACGCTAAGTTTTCCCCAGTTGGTAAGTGAAAATGTGTTTTTCAATGTGTTTTGACTCTTATTTGTGTACATTTCAGCACCTGTTTCGTACCGATTACTTCCCGAGATTATTTTGACAAAACCTATAATGAATGATGATGCTGTTCGGTTACAAGATTGCTTTTCTGAGGGCGTGATTGGAATTGAAGAAACAAAAGGTGTTAATGATTTCGATTCTTTGAATTTCTTGTGTTTTTACGTCCAATTTTTATTTTTATTTTAGATGGAAAAATCGCTAAAGTTGTCAATCCGCGAATGGATACGTGCAGCCGTAACGTGATGAGACACGAAGATTTAAAACCTTTCGTTAAAATGCAGAGAGTTCGAGATCATTTCATTTGTACGCTTTTATTTTATTTATTTTTTTTTAAAATTACAAATTAATTTGTTATTTTACATATTTTATAGTTGCTATTGAATCTACTGGCGCTTTATCACCGGATGTTTTATTTTGTGAAGCAATCGGAATATTAAAAAGAAAATGTCGAACATTTCTGGATGAATTAGATTGTGATAAGAAATAAAATATAAAATTAATTACACCAAAAAAAATATCAAAATAAATATATATAGATTTAGAAATATTAAAATATCATGATGACTTAATTTCGCTTTGGAATTGTACATAAATGGATAGAAAAAATCATGTGGCACCGAAATGTCTATCACCGGTACAGGTGCGAACACGTCGATAGGTCCTGCAGTGACATCGGTGAAAGTAACCGACAAAAAAAATGGAATTTTGATATCGGAAGTTATCGCCGAATCATATTTCAAACATCCAAAAATCTGTGTGGAACTTGCGTACTCCGCCTTGGCACCGATTATTTTCGCTTGGGAATTACTTTCGAAACCGAAATACGCATAAATTAGATTTACGCGAATCGCCGAAACATAATTCGAACAATCGGACGAGGTGAACTCGTTCGGCAAATTGGAAAAATGAATTGGAACCCAATCGTCCGCATCGTACGGATCTGAATTTCCATACGCACCGATATGAGTCGGAAGATTTTTATACAAAATCATTTGACTGAGTTGACTTATCACGCCGCACCGTTCGTGTAAGTCGCTTACATTTACGCTCGCAACGCACGTCGTTATCACATTTTCGCCAAATGCAATTGGATATGTATTGCCAGCGAAACAATTTTCGTCGAGACCAGCATGAAAAACTTGAAACCAGGGATTGGAATCGTATTCTATGCGATTCTCTTCCAACCAACCTGCGAGAATGTATTTGTTTTTTATATAGCCTGGATTGCCACTCAGTTGAGTTTCTTCTAACTCGTCCGACAATTTAAAAGTGATGGAGAATTTTTGTTTGAAATATATCGTTTTGTTGGAATAAACGGCGTTTTTTAAGAGGAATTTCACGATAACACGATCCACGGTGTCGGGTGGCGTGCAAAACATGAAATAATGAACTTCTTCGACCATATTTTGGCACACGTCATCGTTAAAATTTGGTGCAATCAAATTTCCGTTTTCGCAGTTGTTTATGTCATCTACGCAAGTCAAATACGTGATCTAAATACAGAAATGAATAAATAATTAATTTAGATGTCTATGTTGATTCATTATACTGTTACATCGTCTGAATTCTTCACTAACGCGATGTTTTGGTATGTCAATGAGTTTATATTTTCATTTTCGATGCAATCGTGCTCGAGTGATGGAATAAACTGGACACATTCGCTCGTGAAATCTTGCATAACCGTTATAGCAATTTCAGAATCGCACAAATTTGAAAAAGTTGAATACGGTAATCCTAATGAAAAGACAAAAAATTAAAAAAATCAATCAAAATGCTTATCAAATTTATTAAATAAATGTTTACCAAACACTTGACTTTGATTCGATGACAATTCCGTTGCAATTAAATGAGAATAATTTGCACTATTTGTAAGATGTTCGTATATATTTCTAGCGGGCTCGTAATCTTCATCCGGATAAACATTTCTATCTTCATTATTATCACGATAAATGCAAAATAAATCTTTAGAATCCTCGATGAGATTGCTGTGATTAGTCGATGGATGGAAGCAAAGGCGATCATCAAATCGCGGTAGGACTTTAATGCAATCAGCGAATACTAAGACGTCTTCTTTGGAGCAGTCATTGTCGCAGCAGCAGTTAATATCGCATACCGAAAATTGCAGATCGCATGGACATTCGTCATAACCAATGGTTTTCTTCACTGCACATATTTGTATTGAAAATACAAACAAAGCATCGAGCCAAAAGTACATAATACGTAGCGTGACTTCTCAGGGTAAAAACTCATTCAGATATGACATAAACCATCAGTTTAGTTGCAAATAAAGTAACATTTGCGTAATAAATCCAGAATCCAAATCATCAAATTTACAGAAAAACGATTATAGGATACGTTCAAATTTCCGCATAATTTTAGAATCATTCACTAGATGGCAGCACCTTGGTAAAAGATACAGCAATCCCAACTCACAAATCAGCCTCTTGCTTCGAAGCTATAAAGCGAAGCCTAATTATAATAAAAAGGATAACAACACTTAAAATCCAAACAACACTTTTATTTCAGGAGGAATAGGTGGTTTTTTTATATTGCACATTACAGTTGAAAAGTGAAATTGTGAAACGTAATGATAATTTTCGTGGCAAAAAAAAAATGGATTTTAATAATCCGAAAGCAAACGTTCGGTGTCCCGACACAGGCCGCATATCGAGCAAATGCAATGTCTGATTCGTCTAAAAAATAGCAAAAACGACAGCGCTGTGCTGCCACATACTGCACAAATTATTGTCAACACTGCGTCGGTAATTCCGCCTCCTCCGTGGTGCTTGGTCAAGTCGTGTTCCGATGCATTGTTTTGAGAAACGCCTTTACTTGGTGATGAGGTAAATGACGCTCCGCCATCTGTCGTTGTTACTTTATATGGAGCTGCCAAATTTCCTGCTGCAATCTCACATGGCCAGGCAAAAGAATTCAAACTTTCATTTACGTAATTATCACGAACTGCCGAGTTGAAGAAAAGTTGTAACATGTGCGACATGAAATTTACAACAATTTGCGATTCCGGTTCTACGGATGATTCGGAAAAATTGGACTTGTTGTTAGTGTCAAGTTGCAAAATGTCGCATTCCTGGAAATAAATAAATAAATAAATAAATAAAATATGTCAATATAAAATATAATGGTTTTTGTGACGGAACGAATCTGTCAATGTGTAATATCGCCACCAGAGTGCGCCCTTGTTCAAAGTATCAATTGTGGCGCCATGTTCAAATGTAGTAAAATATCCCAAATAGTTATTTGTAATATTTTATGTTATTCTGATTCAAACGAAAAACATAAATATTGTTTTTATGTATTTATGCATTTATGTTCCTTTTGGATTAACCCACTCAGCCTGGGGCATATGCTCAATCGCCCACCTAGAGTCACCCCTTTGGAGGAGGAGTTAACTGACCCCTCCCTCGAAGTGCCTGGTTGTCCAGTTCCTGTCTTACCTCATTGGAGGGATTCACAGGACCATGACCCTTATTGGAGGACTCATGACCTCCTGTGAATCCATATGCATAAATAGACCATGTTTTGGATAAAACATCAGTTGATTTTGCTTGCTTTGAATTTATGTTATGTTGATATTAAAAATGTATGTTGCACTTATGTGTTAGTTACGATTAAATCAATCTGTACATCTAACCCACATGAAACTTGACCAATCTTATGTGAAGGGATTAATAGTCAACTTTCTCTGCTATCAGATTAACTAACCTGATATCTGGAGAAAGCAACTAACCCTCTCTCAGGGCAACAAACTCTCTGTCAGAGCACCTCTACCCATCAGAATGATCCACTGATTTCAATCTGGCTCTCACCGTAACTGCATGGCATTTTAGATTGACAGAACCATAAATGTGAGAGCTAAAGCAGTTCAATAAGACGCTCACGATGGAAACTATAGCCTGCTAAATGCCCCATCATTCGCTAATTCATCTTGATTCCAAATAGGAAGTAGAAAAACAATATAGTCATTAGTTGATGACTAATTGTTTAATGCTAAACTTCAAGATAACTAAACTTCAAACCAGAAAATATAAAACAATATGGTTATTAGCAAGGTAACCAATTGTTTGTATGCTAACTACATTCAACATGGATACTCACGATGTTACCACGGTTGTGACGGTATAACGACCAACAACCAAATACAAGGATCATGAAGTTACAACAGAACCACCCATTTAGAACCAGTAGCATAAATATGAAGATTAATATTTTATATATGTTATCAAGTCTAACGAGGTCACTGTTAGCATAGGGCCTTGTTTGCCATTTTATTAGTCCTATTTTAATATTAGCCTTTTAGCCATTTGTCGGCATAATATTTATATAACTGTATTATTTCCTTATTTCTCAACATAACTGCACTATGTTGACTTAATAAATTATACTTGTCTTGAGAATTGTTTGGAATTCATTGCCATTATATATCTCCCCAATGTTTACACATACATCTCAGGGTAGGAAGAAGGGACCCCTTTTGGTCAAGTTTTTTACGGAATACAACCCCAAATTCGCTACGGTCACATTTTGTAAATTTAAATGACAACAATTTTTACTTGTTTTCCGGTGGAGTATAATAAAATGGAGCTGTCATTACAGTGTCCTAAAAGCCACACAGTGTCCCGGACGTAATTAGAAACGTCTGTCGAATCCCTGGTAAAAAGTAAAAATCTCGTCTTGCATCCTCCATTACGAAATGTGGCGCTCAAGCAAGAGGATATCACTGAGCTGAAAATTGACTCCCACGTGTGAATTTCACTTTTAATTCGGTCCACTGGAATTAGAGAAATTTATTATGTTAAATCACGACGTGGAAAAATGGAATTTTATGGTTCCCTCACCTTCATGTGTGGTTAATTTAGCAGCTTTATCTACAATTTGATTTTCACAGCCATTTTCAATTGCACGTTGCGCGTAAATCGGTGATGAAAGGATAAAAAAAATAAAAACAATTAACTTCATTGTGAATTGTTTTCATTGCATTTTGCCACGATTCAATTAATGCTAAAGCAGGGGGAAGGGGAATAAGAGAGAAAAAACTATATTATAGATAATATTTTGTTACAAATCAAAATGATTTACTTATCAGTTTCACTTCCACATAACAGAAAATGCAATGCGCGGTGGGGGTTTTCCCCTCTCGAGTCTAATCGATGCGCGACTCTTCACAGTATGCACAGGCGCGGAGCCGCACAACTCTAAGACAATCGGGAGTATTTTTAAAAATAATTTTAGATGTTTATTTATTGCAAAATTTTTACAACATTATTTCAAAACCGTAATTAATATTCATAAAAAAAAATCTTTAATTTAATGTTTCGTTACGTTGATAAATGTGACAGAAAATCGTAGACTGACGCGATGGCTTCCGGTTGCGCAGCTTTTCAAACCTAAACAACTAAACAGATAATCCGTACTAACGGTTTCAAAACTAGCACCGACGATTTTCGATTGTGGTAAAGCTCTGGATCCAGTCAAAGCGTAATCAAATCGTAAATGAAAACTCAACGAAACATTTTCACAAAGCGAAAATGACGTCACTAATTTATTCCGCTTCACGAATGACGTAATAGGAACCCAATTGTTGAAATTAGTTGCGTTTAAATCCCCATAACTACCGATTCTATCAAAACTTAATTGGTGAAAGCGCCGAGTTTCGTTCCTGAGCATATTGCACATGGCTGCAAAATTCGTGTAAGGAATTAAAACATCGCAACCAATCACGAGATTCTCTCCAAAATGGACGATCCGCGAAGGGAGGCATTTATTCGTTCGTTCGGAAGAAGGAAATATCAATGGAGCGACGTTTTCAATCGTGTCGTTAGTTAAAACTGCAGAAATCACGGGCCGGCCATTTAAATAGCCCGGATTTCCACTTTTCTTGAGAAATGCTTCGGAAGAATCGTTCGACCATTTAAATTCCACTTGGAAAAATTGTTTCGCGATGATTTTTACATTTTCAGTTGCTAATTTCACCTCGGATTTTACTACGCCACGAATTCCCAGGTGCCGAAATGTGTATCGAACTCGTGTAATAACATTTTCGCATGTTTGTGTCGCTGCGTTGTAAACTGGAGGACGGAAATCTCCAATTTCACAATTGGAGAATTCTTTATCGCATTGAAAGTGATCAACTCCGTGAAAAGTAGTCGCATTCTACGCAGAAAAAAGATACCAAATATTAATACACGTTTTTAAAACGCGTTTTGATACGTACTTCGGCGATTGATATATTATTGAAATATGTTAAATGATTTAAAAATTTATTTTCTTCGCAGAATTCTTTATTATTGACGAAATGTTCGCAAGTAATCGCAGTGTCGATTAAATACAGAATCGGTCCTGTTGATGAGCATGGTCCTCCAAGATCGATATATGGAAAACCTATTTTTGTTTATTTACAAAAAAAAAAAAATATAATTGAATTATGTAATTAATTAATTTCAAAATATACCTAGGAAATAGTATCCGGAGGATGTCGAGGCAAGAATGGGTTGTCCAACTTTCCAAGTTGTCCGAGAAAAATATAAATCGAAATGTGAAGAAATCGGAAGCGTAAAATCATGTTCGATTATTTTGAAGATTTTGGCGTTACTTAGACGCTGAAATTAAATATTTAAAGAAAAATTAGCAAACGTGTTAGTGCAAAATTTGTGTCATTAATTACCACCCAATTCCTGTAGCAAGAAGTGTTTACGTCTCTAAGAGAAACGCAATACAATTTGTCCGCAGTTCGAGTTACCGTCACGTTTGCGTTGATTTTGTAAAATGGGTCGCTGAGAAAGCATTTCCTCCGATTTATTGTCGAAACTACATTCAGATTGGTTCGAAATGTCTTTTTATCATCGATTGTACAATCCGGATCGCAAAAACAATTAATATCGCAGCTTTTTCGCGTTAAATCACAAGTGCAATTCGAACATTCGGTCAAGAAATCGTTCTTCGGCGCTTGTTTTAACACGACACATGAATTTAATCGAGTTGGTGCGGCTGTGCTCGTATTGTTTTCATCAGTTTCGTTCCTCGAATCGTACGCTGTGGTTTCGCCGCCGTGGAAACATCGCGATAGAAATACAATAAATAAAAACCTAAAATTCCACTCCATATTTGTCGAAATTTCTCAATATGATTCCAATTTCAAGGTGCACCACTCCCATAGAAGATGTCACGAGACGAAACCGATCATTTGCATTAAATATGCTGTTGACATTCCTCAACTGGGGTCCTCCACCCAAGAAAAATTGATTTACGTCGTCGTGCAGCGATCCGCTCGGTCTCCAGGTGGGGCAATCTACACGATGGTTTCCAGGTGTAGTGGGAACGTGACAAAATCCGTAACCGCGCAGTTCGTCGCGTCCAAATCGATCGTGATGCCACACTTGGAAATAGAATTTCGGCCAACCTAAATGAACATATATTTGTTTTACATTTTTACGATTAATTTGATTTTATTTATAATTTTTTTTCCTTCGATTAAAACCTTGAATTCCTTTTGTAGCAAAATGTACATCGATCGGATGAGACCAATAAGCTTCTTTATCAAATTCTGAATTATCAATTTGAGTTTGTCCTTCTTTCACGCCAGTTATAATCTTCCAAGCGCCACCTACAACACGAAAAGAAATTAACGAATAAAGTTTCCGTAACATTTTCTAATCTTTTACCTGCGTGTAAGCCCCACTTGCAAAATAAACCTTGAGATGAAAATCCACTCGCTCCAATAATTTGCCCAATTACATGTACTTCAGCCATATATTAAAAACTTAACACCCAAAATGTTCTCCGTAACGGTTTTGTTGTTATTAACAAGCGTTGCTTAGCAACCCCGAGTCCTAGAGCTTATCGAGTCATCGTATCCTCGAACCTAGAACGATTGACTAGTCTCTAACACATGGGGCTTTTGCATGCGCGCAATTAATTCGTTTTGGCAGGTATCGAAATTGCCATGATGGAAGATATTGGAAATGCCCGCACTGAAGTTGAAGAAACAATTTACAAAGTGAACAAATATGGAATCAAACTGAAATTATTGTTTATATTTGTTATTTAATTTTAAAGATGATCCCACCAAAGTACAAGACGAAAATTACGAAAGTAATTGTCGAAGATGAAGCGATTTTATCGTTTGAACTTGAAATTGCTGGCAACAAACAAGAATTGCTGGAATGGAAAACGAAGTTTGAGGATATAACAATGACGAAATACACGGTAGTTTTGACACGCAAAAGAGCTTTTTTTCGTAATTATTTTTTCTTTTTTTGCTTGTATACTTATTAGATCAGATCAAAAAGTGAGGGCGGTCAGAAATACGATTTAAAGGTGTATGCCAAGTGTCATCGCAATCCATACGGAATTGTGAATGAATCAAAATCAGGATCTAAAAATACCAAGTGTCAATCAAAACTTGAAATTAAAGTGCTTCGGCCATTACTTCCTGGAATGCAACCAACGGCTACTGTGTTTATTGATTTTAAACATAATCATGCGTTGATTGGTGCCGATGTTTTACGCTTCAGGAAAGTGCCATTGCAGATTGAAGAAAAATTTGTAAAACTATTTGAACATGGTCACTCACCAGCATCAGCTTTGCAAGCCCACAAATCTGACAAATTTGAGAATAATAGTGTTTGCCCAAATTATCAATGGGTGTATAGGTTGTATAAGAAACATTGTGCAGCATATGGAACCAAAGACGTGACTATTCAAGAGTCAGCGGAAGTAACTTTGAACTTAGCCAAAACTAGAGGAACCTCAGCAATACTGGTTGAAAATTCTGATCAAGTAATTAAATTATCTTTAAAGTGTATGCGCACAAATTAAGTAACTTTTTTTTAAATATTAGGTTGCAGTAGCAGTAGCCAACATGATGGTGGACAATGATGAAAACATTATCCAAAATAATCTTGAGGTATTATATTAAAATTAAGTGTGAGTGTTGTGCGTGTGTGTACTACATCATGTACTGTATTACAGGCTTTGACATCAGCTGAAGATGGTTTAAAAAATGTTTACGAGGATTTATTGAAAAAACTGAAGAATCATCCAGAATTGTACATTGATGCCATACAAAAGATGGTACACGCCTATAACACTCTAAAAACAGATACACGTATTGTTTCGGCACTCTACATGTTCGGCAATGGCAGTGATGGTACTTTGATTAAATGATTTTCATTACTAAAAAAATGTTTTAATTCCAAAATGTATTTTAACACACAGATATAGATAATAATGGCAGCACTGTGGAAGAAAATGCCTGCACTGATGTGGAAGAAAATGCCTGCACTGATGTGGAAGAAAATGCCTGCACTGATGTGGAAAGAAATGCCTGCACTGATGTGGAAGAAAATGCCTGCACTGATGTGGAAAGAAATGCCGGCACTAAACGGAAAAGACGAAAACATGGAAATGGTTATGCGGCTTTTTTCTCTGACCTTTCGCAAGTATGTGCGAAGTTATGATATATTTCATCCAAAATAAATTCTTGGATCATGAACGTGAAGTTCTGTTTAGGATGAAGAATTTAAAAAGCTGTCTTTTATGGAGAAATCAAAATTTGCTGCCAAAAAATGGAACAGCTTCACATTGGAAGAAAAAATGGTAATAAATTTCAATTTCCTAAAACTAAACAAGGATGATTGCCGTATTTCCGCGATTTCTTAATCGCCCTCGAATAATAGCCAATTTGAGTCTCAAAAAGCCCAAGAGCGGCGATTTGAAATAAGAAGTGCGGCTCTTATTTGGGGAATATTGCATATATTATTTTGCTTACAGACGTATAAGCTGCACGCCAAAGAAAGACTTTTAAGTGTTAAATTAGATGCCATAGATAATGTAAGTATTTTAATCTGAATAGATAAAATAGAATTTGTGATATCTGCAATTTCATATTTTTTAGTATCTGTGCACTGCTTGTGGAAAATCATTCAGGAGCAGAAGTTATTTGAAGTATCATGAATCGAAAGAGTGTGGAGTGGATCTGGCGTGTAAAATTTGTGATAAACCTTTTAAATCAATAGCAGCTTTGCACAGACATTCTCGATTAGTACATTTTAAACGGGCTACATTTAAATGTCCTCAGTGTAAAAAATTGTTTGGGTGCCGTAGCGATATGCTAGCACATCACAATATTCACACGAGTATTCGGTTCACTTGTGATGTTTGCAAATCAACATTTTCGAATAACTCAAACCTTTCACGACATAAAAGAAAGCTTAATCATACGTGCTGATTTTTCCTTATAGTTTTTAAATATCGTAACTGGTACTGCATTTTTGTGATACAAAAGACAACTGTGATTTAAAGAAATTTTTTAATGAAAAAGTTTAAAAAAAAAAATTAAGATAGAAAATTACTTTAAAGGTTACAGGAAGCGTTTTTTGAAAATTTCCAATAAGTTTATTTATGTCATTATTAGGCCAAAACAATTACT
>JAQIXU010002385.1:0-12278 GCA_034701245.1 Strigamia transsilvanica
GATGTTTGTCGAATAAATGGCGTTTTTCCCATTTTATATCTCGTGTCAACTGTCTTTTTCGATCCAATTCCTCAACATCGTCTTCGTATCGGCGCTAAATCCGTCGACGAAACGGTTCAGGATTTTTGCTTCTCCGCCTGTGCTTCGAGCATGTCTAATCTTCAAACTCACATCCTGGGTCATCAAATACTCCATCCACTTTATCGCAATCGCACTGTATTTTCGGGCCGGTTGAAATCCATCTTGCGCGATTAAGCCAATCTGGTTCGGCTTCAGAACACGTCTGCGGAACAATAGGTTTACCACTGCCGGTAAGGTAAACACATCCGTGAACGGATCAATACCCGCGGAATACTGACAGAACACGTCTCTAAATTTCATACAGGAAGCGCTAAAAACTTCTACGTCAGAAGTACAATATTGAACAAGCTTGTGTTGCATGTCGAAGGTCTTGCCTTTGCGACTCTCGTACCTTTCCATGAACTTTAGTCGGGCGTTAACGGACATCTGGTCGATTCCGTAAAACTTGGGGTCGGGATAGGGGCCCACGAAATTCGCGTTTGAATCGGTGTTAAACAGGTGGGGAAACGAGCCTTTGGCCACGCTCGTAATCCCAAAGAATCCTGGTAGGCTAGCAAGAGGCGCAGCGAGGTAGCAAAAGGAATCCAGGAATCTAATACCTTCAAACTTAATAAATAGTATTTTCTGCCTGCGCATAATCGTTTCCGGAATATGCCCGCGATCCAGCATGTATTGTAGCACGAAATTGCTGTCGTATGCCTGCGCATAGTGCGCAATTACAGTCACGTTTTTATGCTGGAAATTTAAGAACAACCACTGGCAGAAATTGTCGCACGCGGATCCCCCTCGAAAAATGTGTAGTCTCGTTTTGCCACAAAGATCGCATCCGGTCTCCGTGGCCCTGGCTTTACACACGTCACACACCACCTTTGCGATGCATAAATTGGCTTTATGTTCGTAGACGGGTCGATTGTTTTTGTCTTGGAAATCGGCTTCACAATCGTGGGTAGCTTCGAAGTCGTAAAAGATGAACTGTGCGGGTATTTTATTCGGTTTTGGTTGATAAGGTTGCATGAAACATTGGTGGGTCTTTCCAAAATCGGTCAATTGATGACATTGCTTACATTTCGTTTTCCTGCAAACCAGGGACGAATGAGGCTTGGACATGTCCAACGTTTGCCAACACTTTGAGCATTATTGCCTGCTGCTGCATGTGGTAATTTCCGCTTCACCTCTTGGTGTTGAATGAGCGTCGAAACATGCTTGGCTTTTGAAACACCGACGACAGTCGTGGCATGGAATTCAGCGTTGAACTTTACAAAAAGTTCGCACATGGCACGTGGTAAAAATATGTTGACATTTATGCATGTTCTTGTTGTTATATCCTTGATAGCAGATAGTACACCAATAACTACATTGTAGGAAGCCGGTAATCGAATTAATTAGGGCACAATGATCGTCGTACAAGAATAGAAATATATGCTTCTCACGGGGATCTTGCTGGAGTAGATAAGCTCGTGCCAGATAAAATTGTCAATAGTATAAACGAAAAATTGATAGTCCTGGAGAAAGGCCTCGAAACGTTGAATTTCAGGTAGTCCGCACTTTCCTTTTGCCACTCCGGAGTCACGATGTAGTTTTTCGGCGAGAATAGTCTGAATTTGCCTGCCTTTTCTAATGTCTTTATATCTGGGGTCCTGCGTCACAAATGCGATCCCCGTCACAATGGATCGACTTACACAAAGGCTGTCCTCGTTCCTCATAACAACGACGCTACGTTTTGAGGTTAACCATTCTTTAAGAAAGAGTTTTGAAACAAACTTACAATCTCGCATTCCGGCTTCGGGCAGGGTGACAGTAGTGATTCTAACGGATAAAGTTTCGTCCAGTTTTATCAACTTATTACTTTGACTCAGCTTTTCAAGACCTGTCATAACGCGATCTATGTGAAATTCATCCCTTTTGCAGAACGGGATGAACAAGCCACCAAGATCGAAGGTGGAACTGTCAACAACAACACCCAAGTAATGAAACGTACCCATACGCTGGAACAGTGCCTCGAACATATCTTCGAAAATGTCCCGGGTTAACTGTAATATGTCACCCTTACCTAATCGGCTAATGTCGTTTATCGAAATGGGGTTAAGCGTGATGGCAAAGTCCTGGCCGCGAACACCAAACCTGGGCAAGTGTTTGCCGTCGCCGACATTGCGAATCTGGTACATGGAGGCAAAGTTGGTGCTGACAGGCCGGATCGCCTCGGTTTCACTCCTGGCATGCTCTCGAATTTGTTGTTGTAGACCGCTTGGCCCGGGTTGATTCTCTTCGTCATTGGCCCGAATGTTAGCACCGCCAGTTTGCTCTGAAACTACAGACAGTGGGCTGGGAAAAGTGGGATCGGGTACATTCGGGTTGGGTCTGACTGGAAGTGGGTTATTCCTGTAATAGTCATTTTCAATTTCGCTCAAGTATGCTAATACTTCATCATTTTCATAAAAAATAGAGTCATGTTCAAATGCATTATTATCCATAATACGTTTATATAAGAAGAAATTACATATATTTTTTTATATAATGAGAAAAAAAATAAATGAAAAAAAGGGTAATTTATAAAAGTTAGAAGCAAAAAGGGGAAAACACATAATTTTTTATATAAATGAGAAAAATGGTGGTAAAAAAGGAGTAATTTGTGAAAGTTCAAAGCAAAAAAACTTGCGAATCTTCTGCAGGTATCAGCATGGTTGGGGCACTGGCATCATTGACTGCTGGCTTGAATGCTCGGGCAATCCCGTGAGCTGATGGACCCGGAGGTGGTTGGTCAATATCGGCATCAAAGTCGCACCCGGCGTGGATGATCCCGTGCGAAATTACCGTTCGTAATTTCATCAATTCTTTCCACTGGTCCAAGCTGAGAACAATTTGCTTTTCCTTGGGTACTCTGCGAATGAGTAGGACCAGTGGCTGCATCGACGACTTGCAGATGATGGTTACGGTTCCTCCGTCAGAGACCACTTGTTCGGTACCAGCTTGGAGGTTGCTGAATTTGTCCAGCTGTTGATTAATTTCAGTCCAAGACTGCATGAAGGACTAAAAGCATTCCGGAAGGAAACAGATCCCTGTACCACTTGGGTAATGCAAGCCCTCTGGATTAAGATTGAATTTTCGAATGTGAATGTACACTTTTTGCTGAAAATTTGAAATTTGGCAAAAAATATCAGCACCCAGAGGAAATTTAGTATTTACGCCATCATTGTTCATTATTAATGATGAATAGTGTGAGAGGAAATATTCGGGTGTTTGCAAAAATTAGAAGTAAAAAGTGGCTAAAATTACTTTAAAAAGCACCCTAACATTACAATCGTTCCACACCTGTAATGCGATGAGTCTTTTATTAATTTTCTGATATCTTGGATTTTTAAAAAGTTATTTGGGGTGGTTCAGACTTTTGGTCCACCCTGTATACAGTATATATAAAAAAAAATGCAGAAATTTCGATGAACTAGCCAAGATGCGCCAAGACTTTACCCCTTTTGAAGCCTGAAAAAAGAGATAATTAAATATTTTTATAAAAGAAAAGAAAACAATTTAACCTACATTTCTTCTTCTTTCCACACGGGGCATTAGAAACGCCCGTGGGGATCGGAGGCACGACAGGGGTGACGCCCGATGATGGAGAAATGGCACTTGAGATCGTCACGGCAGAGGTGGGTGCCGAGGGCGTGGTCAATGATGGAGGCAGGGTAGCGGCGGGGGTTACCAACATCTTGATGCGCCCATGGGGATAAGGAAGATCACGCAGCTGGTCTTCTGTAAAAAACAAAAAAAATTAAAACAATAAAATAGGAATAATTACAGAACCAAACCATGAATGAAGAATAATCTCACACCAAGTAGGGTAATTGCCATGAAAAGGACCGAGAACACGAGAAAATAGTGATAGCACGTCTCGTAGTTACTACAAAAACGGGAGAATAGGAAAAAAGGATATTAAAAATTAGTATAAGTATAAAAAATATACATACCCGTGGCCAGCTGGAGTATCCTCCTTATCACTAGCGATGGAGTTGTTCGGGGGCGAGGAACGCCCACGGAGATAATAGACTCCTCCGATTGAGCCCTAGGGAGCTGGGGGTTGGGTTGGGGGACTAGCGGGAGGCCTCCGGGAGCTGGGGGCTGGGTTGGGGGACCAGCGGGAGTTGGGGTGGGTCACGGTGGCATCGAGGCAGAGCCGGGAGAATGGGTACGGGTAGGGGTGGCAATGGTGGCCCAGTTCGACCACGCAGAAAAACGTCGAGGAAATGCCGGTTCTTTCTGCAGTCGATTCCACCATTCTTTGTCCTTTTGGGCAGCTATGGCAGCTCCTCTGCGGGCTACCTCTGGATGGTAGGAAGATACTCCTCTAAATTTTTCTTGCAATTCAGAACCATCTTCAAATTCATACTAGACAGGTACTCGTTGCTCATCATGGCTGTCGCTATTTGTGTGACTTCTTGGTGTATATGCTGATGCTGTATATGTCTGTTGATTTGTTGCGCCGTCTATATTCTGTTGAATATTTTCGTTTTCCGGCGTAAGGAACTGACTTCCTTCATTATCAGAGTGAGAAAGTTGACTTAAAGATAAATGTGTATTTAACCCTGCAACAAAATCTATGAATTGCTGCTGGTGTTCAATTATTGACTGTGTCTCTAAATGAGGTGAGGATTTTTCAGATGTTCCTCCTGTTGACCATCTGCTGAATGCCTTTATAGCCTTGGAGTTAACTGTCCGGCTCCAGGTTCTTGTCGTAATGATCGCGTTTGTGACCGTGTGCGCACATATGATCGTTCATATCTTCGAGCTGGTGGATGCCCACAACCACTTTTTTAAAATCTTTCCAGACATTTTTCGCACTCACTAAAGTTCAGTTCAGTTCAGTTCATGTAATGCGACCAGTTGTGGCTTGGATTAAACTCCTGGAAAAGCTCCGATGTTCTCATTTCAATTTCATAATGGCCATAATTTACGAAATAAACTTCGCTTCATTTAATTAAAATCGAAATGTTGAACTCAGCGACATCAAATGTTACATTGTTATCATTTTTCAAACCCAAATGTTTTAGATAAGGAAGAAAACTGGAAAGGGAATAAAACTTTAAAAATAAATGCAATGTCCCAAATACTTGTTTTTAAATTTTCTGAATTATGCCAATTGACAGATACCACAGATACTGTTGAAACTTACAGAGAAGTTACATTGTGTAACATTAATTAATTATGTTATGCCATTAATATTGAAAATGATTTACCTGACTTTTTGAAAATAGATTTAATTTTTCATCACAAAGGATGTATTTTACTTTGTGGCAAGATGTTTAAATCTTTATATTTTGATAACTTTTTTTCACCATTTTGTTGTGTGTCATTAATGATTGTAAGATTTGTTTGCCAGGTGATGATTTATCCTCTTGGTTTTGATATGTACAAATTAAATTTAGAAGTTATTGTACCCATATGACATAACATTAATAAAGAGCAATTAATAAATCTATTGATTTATCTGTTGATCAATAAAATTTAATTAAAGTTATTTTCTGGTATTAATTAATAAATGCTACGGCAGACATGGATATAGCCACTAGGAAATATCTAACCTGGCTTTATAATTTTGAAACAAAGCAAAACAGCAAAAATTTGTAGTTATTTGAGCTCTGAATTGTTATGAAATGAGTAATAAAAGTTGTAAAATTTTATTAATATACATGTGCAACAAACGGTTTTGTGATTGTTTTGCTGGGAAGCCAACTTTTGCGGGCACCTTACACCATTTCATTCCATTATCCCAAGTGACATTTTTGAGGATACAGGACCGACATTTGTCAGAGTTAAGTCTTCTCCAAATAAGAAATAAAGTTGAAAAAGATGGCATGGTAATGTTTGAGTTTCTTGGCTTTCAATGCTTTCAATGCTTTTAATTTTCCATTAACTTTTAATCATGTTTCTCGTTATGGAAGGCGAGTGCTTTATGCTGTTGTGATCATGTTGCTCGGTGAGAAAAAGGAGCGTAATAATTGCTTACAAAACAACTCTCTTTTTCTCATTCATTTGAATTTTAATAAAATAATTCTGATCCTTTTGTTTATTTTGTTTCCATTTTGAACATTTGAAAATTCAAACACGACAAAGTCGTCACACGCGAAATGTAACGTATGGCAGACGATACAGTCGAAAACGTCGTAGCAACGTGCAAATTACCTATAGCTATTTAAACGTCGGAGGCTATTTAATAATCATTCATTATCTCGAAGTCGATTCTTAAACAACATTACAATGGCCTCTCGACTCTTTATTGGAGGATTAGCTCGTGACGTTTGCGACCGAGATATTGAGCGTTTCTTTACGGGGTACGAAATCCACGAAATATTTCTTCGAAATGGCTTCGGTTTTGTACAATTGGCTAATAATCGAGATGCCGAGAGAGCTATTTCTAACCTCAACGGACAGAACTTGTTGGGGCAACGAGCAACACTGACATTTGCCCGAGAACGTGCTCCTCGAGATTCAAGGAGCGGTCAACGAGATGATCGAGATCGATCCCGCAATTTCAACTCGAGGAATGGACAACGAGATGAACGAGATCGAACTCGCAATTTCGACTCGAGGAATGGTCAAAGAAATGATCGAGATCTATCCCGCAATTTCGACTCGAGGAATGGTCAACGAGATGATCGAGATCAAAACCGCAATTTTGACTCGAGGAATGGACAACGAGATGAACGAGATCGATCCCGCAATTTCGACTCGAGGAGTGGTCAAAGAGATGATCGAGATCAAACCCGCAATTTCGATTCGAGGAGTTGTCAAAGAGATGAAAGGAATCGAACCCGCGATTTCAATTTGAGGGGTAATCGTTGTGATCGTGGCGAGGGGTCACGTAATTATGGTCGTGGGTTTGGCGAGAGATACCGAGTTATTGTGGAGAACTTGTCAAGCAGTATCAGTTGGCGGGAATTGAAAGATTACATGTCGCAAGTTGGTGAGGTCATCCACGCGGACGCACATAAAAGGAATCGAAATGAAGGTGTCGTTGATTTCGCAACGGAATGGGATAGGAATATGGCCATCGAAAGGTTTCACAATACCGAGCTGCATGGATGCTTCGTGAGATTGATCAGAGATGATAAGCAAAGTAGGCGTGATAATTTCGTTTCGAGATCAAGACCATCCTTCCGGTCGAGGTCGCCCTTAACATCCAGCCGGTCGAGGTCGCCCTTAACATCCAACCGGTCGAGTTCACCCTTAAGGTCCAACCGGTCGAGGTCGCCCTTAAAATCTCCATCTCGCCAAGTAAAACTGACGGAAACAGTGGTACTTAGTGCAGTTATTGCCGATACTGATAATGATAAATTGTGCGATGACAACGACGACGACAAATTGGTCGACAGCAAGGACGACAACGTGTATGAAAACATCGACGACGACAAATTGCTCGACAGCAAGGACGACAACGTGTATGAAAATATCGACGTCGACAAATTGCTCGACAGCAAGGACGACAACGTGTATGAAAACATCGACGACGACAAATTGCTCGACAGCAAGGACGACTACTTGTATGAAAACATCGACGACGACGACAATTTGTATGAAAACATCGACGACGACGATAAATTGCTTGACGATGACGAAAAATTAAATTAAATAACTTGCTTTAACATTGATTTTTTATAAATATTACGCCTGATGGACATTTCGTCAAAAATATCACTTTAAATAAACTTTTGAAATATATTATTCTTTTTTCGCATTTATATAAATAATAAAAAAAGAGGAAATTACGAAATAACGTGGGCGATAATTCAGCCGATAATTCAGTTGCATGTAAGTCTAATTTTTATTTATTTGAGACTAAAAAATGGGTACAAGGTACGTATCATGAACTATTGTTTTCAATTTAGTTTAAAAATTATGCACATAAAAATTGGACATTATTGACGTTTAATTAAAATGGGGTTGGTCGACTCTGTTTTGAAGTACGAGTTTCACAGACTGTGGCTGCAATATA
Source organism: Strigamia transsilvanica (assembly GCA_034701245.1). NCBI lineage: Eukaryota > Metazoa > Arthropoda > Chilopoda > Geophilomorpha > Linotaeniidae > Strigamia > Strigamia transsilvanica. The sequence continues at coordinate 8,066 of JAQIXU010002385.1, forward strand.
CTTTGTCCAGTGTTGAACAATAATGGAAACTGGAATTTTATGTCATTTATAACGATTATGTTTTTTTCCCTGTGAACACCCCAAAAAATTCTTTGCATACCTGAGTTTCTGCACAGGTTTGAAAACGGTAATTGAATAACATGAGTGCCATGACAAGTTTCCCCTCCAATAAACCAAATCTCATAGCAATGCAGTTTCTAGGTCCAGCTCCAAATGGAAGATACGTAAAAGGATTGCGCTTTGCTTTGTTTTCAGGAGAAAATCTGTTTCAAGTATAACAAACATTTTCATGAGCCACAGTATATTTTAAGTGAGAAGAACAAAAATGTTGATCGGATAGCAATACTAATTTGGAAAAGGTATGGGATTATGAAAATGTCTATCCAGTTCCAACTGCCTAGAAGAAAGGCGTCTTATGATTCTGTGGGAGATTTGTTGGAGAACACATTTGGCAAAGAGTTGACTATAAAACACATTCCATATTAACTTTATTTTTGAAAATTACCTTCCAGAATCAAATAAATGTGGATTAGAATAAAATTCTGGATTGTGATGGATAGCGTAAATAGGTAAGCCAATCAGCACTCCTTTCTTTATTGTGATACTATTCAAGTGGTATTCATCTTCCATGCATTGTCGATCGGTACTAAAATTTAAAATGCTTCATCTATTTATTTTTACGTTACGTTTGAAGTATGTTCCCGAACAAGTGGATGGTATTTTCGTAACGTTTCTGATACAACCATGTCCAAAAATTGTATAGTTGACACAGCTTCGTTTACCCTATAAAAAAATCCCATTTTTAATCGTTTTAATTTGATTGATTTATTTAAATATCTATTTATACCTGCACCTAATAAACTAGCGCGCTAATTCCAACATTAATACTCGCATAAGTGAAGGTCCCGAGGAGGACGAGGAGCATTTGGCGCAAATTGTGCGCTTGTTTGGAGATATACCACTCCAGATGGTTTTCAGGGGGAAAAATTATAAGGATTTATTCACCCATGAGAGCAAACTTAAAAACTTTCCAAAAATCGAGAGATGCGGTTTGGTAAAGCTGTTAACCACAAAATTTCGATGGAATGTTGGTACCGCGCAGCAATTTGCTGATTTCCTACTGCCAATGTTGGTCATCAATCCGAACAATCGGTGTAATGTAATGTAATGTAATGTACATAGAATCTTAAATTTTATAATAAAGAAAAAATAATTACTCATTTTACAAAATTGAATTTTTTATGCTGCTCTTTGTTCGTTGTTCGCATTGTAAACTTCTCAAGAAGCTAGCATACTGTATTTGTTTCTTTTTATAGTGTGCTATCTAAAATAAATTGCTGCATTACGATATGCAAATTTCAAATTTAATTAAAACGTTTAATTTTGTTGCAGTTTTTAATTTTGCATACTGCTATTTACTACACCACAATTTATCACGTTGTCGTTCTGCCATCCCAATAATCATTTTTGATCTTGAATTTGATTCTAATTTGTCAGTTTCTTTCCATCCATCACAAGCTCTGGTTTTCGTTGGTGGAGGAGATCGACGCGTCGGACACGCCGTTGCTGTACGAGGGCCTGGATAATTTGTGTCAAATCTCTCGAAAATCAACCAATTCGAATTTAAATAATGATTTAGCACAGAATTAATCGATTTTAGTGAGGAATTAAGAGAAATTCGACCACAAAACGGCTGCCAGAATCGATTTTTATTAAGAAAAAGAAATTTGGTACGAATTTCGAGCCGATAATTGAATTTTTACTCACAAATTACACGTTATTCTGTAATAAAATCATAATTATGACGTAATCAAATTTCTATTTCGAATGCAGATTTTGAAAAAAAATCTACAACATCCAGGAGCGTTTGAATAAAACTTATTTTTCACTTATTCCATTTAATATGAAAAAATATTAGAAATATAACACTTCACTGTTCACTGAATACTAAAAAATAGAACACGAAAAATCACATTACATACGCCAAAAGAAAATCGTTCCATTTCGAGTGTTTAAAAACGAATACTAGTTACATTCAATAAAAAACGGACAAAACAAGACAAGCACATACCTTAAACTAAGATAAAATCACCAAATAAAATAAAATTCATCAAATTCTATCCAACAGTCTTCGGTTGGTTTAGTCTTAATAACATCATATTGTTGCTAAAGAATAGCTGCATTCGATGTTTCCGCGCGAACTTTGTTGCCACGCTCGTAACACGTGAGCACGCAAAGCGAGCCAAAAAGAACAAGTGAAAACCCATTATTCGCCAGAGTTCTTTCGAAAACCAGACGAGCCGTATCTATTCTCTCCCCTCCTTTTACAAAGGAATCTTTACCATCTTCGAGGTTCGGAAGAACCTGCCACAGTAACAAGTGTGGAAAAAAGATGTGTTCCAAAGACTCAACTGGGTAATAGTTATATTTATATTTGTATTTGTTTCTTCTTAGAATGACCAGTTATTGATTTTAGAACCGACTGTTGCTCTAAAAAGCGAGGATGCGTGAGCAACATGCCGACCAAGTGGCAATTGTCAGTTAAAGTACCCGACTACAAGCCTTGTCAACTGTGTGTACAGGTTAAGGATTCCGCTGTAGAAGTGAAGGGAGAGAAGAGTGTTGAATGCACGGATGCTTCGGACAACAGTAGCCGAACTATTTCGGAGGCCTTCAGTGAAAAATATTGTATGCCGTCCGACGTAGATCCGAAAACGGTGAATTGGGAGTTCACAAAGGACTGTAAACTTTTGGTTACCGCCTGCAAGAAACCTATTCAGCCTTGCGGTATTCCGTGCGCAAACCCGTGCCCAAATCCGTGCGGAAGTCCCTGCAAGTAAAAGAAACCGGGCTATTTTTAAGCAAGTCTTGTTTACTTTGAATTATAAGAACTCCCATTTTTGAATTGAAATAAAAATGGCCCCCAATTCTAAACTTGGCTGCTTCGTTTTCTTTTTTCAAAATTCATGACAAGATTATAAGAAGAGTATTATTCAGCGCCATCGGGTGATACGAACTGGCACTACGTTATGATTTAATTAGCAGTTTTTCTCTTCACCTTAGCCATTCTTAATAATAATCGTGTGGTAATTTCAGGAAAACTACAAATCGTATATATTTATTTTTAGATCATCTTGAAATTTTTACGTGTGGTCACTGACTCGGAACAAGAGTATAGACACTAAAGATTTGTTCTATCGGGACTAGTTGCCGTGTTTTTTCGAGTGTGAACCCCGTACAACAAGCCACGTCCGCACAAAGCCGAATCATCGGTGTGCGAGTGTGCTTCGTGGTTGCTGAAGATGGATTATTTCGTTGAAATATTATCATGTAATGGGTAATTTTTCTACTTAATGCTTCACAGGTAGTTTATTTTACATTGCATGAATGTTCACTTGACTGTTTATTTGAATTTCGCGACTTCATTACCGTTTAATTTAGTATCGTTAGGTTTGAAAATGGAACACTGTAAATTACTGATATTTCATGATGTATGAAATTGTAATTTTCAATCGATTTTTTTTAATTCAGTATTTATTTTTTAGTTATTTCTTTTCACCCACTCATTGGTAGTTTATTCCGCACTATTTATTTTGAATTTCGCGACTTGTATTTTATCCAATATTGGATCGTGTTTTAAGGTGTGGTCATTATGAATCAACTTATTTGTCAAAAGCAGGTAAATACTCAGCTTTGGTAATGGTATTGTGGAATTACTAAAATGGTATCAATTGTTTTATTGTTCGTAAATTTTTTTTTGAATTTTGTATTTTTTTTTTACTTTTTATTTTTTTTTCAACCAATCGTCGATTGGTATTAGAATTGCAGCCATTTGCTGAACAAAATGTATTGATTGTGCAAACAAAATCAATGGTCAATTAGGGGGTGTCAAATCCAACTCTCTACCTTCACGTGGTCACCCCTGGAGAAACTGTCGACTTCGCTAGTCTCAGTGGAACCAAAAGAGAGCTCTGGTCAATTCCTTCCTGTGATTTGTTTTGCTTTTTCTTTTCTTTTACATCTGATGTACTTTCTGTATTTTGTATTGTAAGACCACATCTCGACATGAATATGGCATTTACATTAATGTGTATTTTAAGCCCACATTCCTACATGATTGTGGCATTTACACTTTCATTTGTATTGTAAGACCGCATTCCTGGATGATTGTGGCATTTACACTTTCATTTGTATTGTAAGACCGCATTCCTGG
>JAQIXU010002386.1:0-12272 GCA_034701245.1 Strigamia transsilvanica
TTCGGTTCTAAAATTACCAACCAATACAGGAGCTTGCCAGCCATGACGCCTTCTACCCGACTTCTACCCACAATCCCCACTTGATTTTTGATTCAGCAGCGGTCTGCGCATGTGCACAGAGTTTTCACAGGATCTCCAGACACATATAATCGCACGTTGTATAACAGATTTACTTTACTAACCTGACCTAACCTGACCTAACCTGACCTAATCTGACCGAACCTGACAGAACCTGACCTAACCTGACCTAACCTGACCTAACCTAACCTAACTTAACAGATTCAGAATCAGAAATCATCCTGGTATGAACATGCGATTATATGTGTCTGGCAAAACATTTCACTCCTACCATGCCTTCTGTCTTTCAGACCTAACGTGGCTGGCATGTGTCCTCGCATTTATTTATGTCCATTCGAAGACTGCGAAGAGACTTTTACGGATGTTACGCTCCTGGAAATCCATCAAAATACTCATGATATTAAACCAAAGGTAAATTATGTGAAAATTTAATAACGATTTCGTGTTTTTTAAATTTTTTGTGTGAATATTTCAGCGTGTTTTTACATGCAATCAACCGAACTGTGAGAAAACTTACGCTTATAAATGTCACTTGAAAAGACATATAGAAACAAATCATTCGAAATTGGAGAAGGAAATTACGGTAACTTACCCGTAAGTATATTATACAGTTATTCTAAGAGCTAAATTTGAATTAGTTGGATTTTTTGGATGTTTTAGGTGCAAATTATGTGCGAAAATCCTGAAAACAAACGACATATTGCAGAAACATATCAAACAAGTTCATTCGAACGACAAATTGAAGGTTAAATTAAATATATTGATGTGAAAGGGAATGAATGTTGAGTATTTTTGGCTCGTTTTTGCAGTGCAGTCATTGCGGGAAACAATTCACGAAATCGCAGCATCTGAAAACACACGAGTACGATCATACGGGCATTAAACCATTCACGTAAATGTTGTTTTGGGGTTTGATAAAACGGTTTTTGTTTGATTTTTTTGGTTTTTATGTTTAGGTGTAGCGTTGACGGCTGTGGGAAATCTTTTCTGGTGCCCTCGAAGTTAAAAAATCACGAAAAGACACACAAAGGTGCACAATTCGGTGTAAAATGTGTAAAAGCGTCGATTTTTGTGCGTAAAATGTCGAGTTTTATGCCAAACATTTCGATTTTAATTCGATAAACTGGTTTTTATACAAAAAATTTGATTTTAATTCGAAAAATTGGTGAAAAATTGGTAAAATGTCGATATTTATAAGAAAATTGTCTATTTTAATTCGAAAAAATCGATTTTTATTCGTAAAATGCCGATATTTATTCGAAAAATGTCTATTTTAATTCGAAAAATGTCGATATTTATTCGAAAAGTGATTTTTGTACGAAAGAGTTCGATGTTAATACAAAAAATTTACTTTTTAAGCCAAAAATTTCGATTTTTATGCGAAAAATGTCGATTTTTATGCGAAAAAATACTGAATTTTTAACAGAAAATCAAATTCGCTGTAAATTAACGACATCTATATCGTAGGTTACGCGTGCGATACTGACAATTGCGACTCCACATTCACGACGTGGACTTCACTGAGCAAACACAAAACAAAATGCCACCCGAAAAGTAAATGTTACACCAAAAAACTAACGAAAAAGCATTAATTCATTAATTTTTACTTCAGAGTTTGAATGCAAGATTTGTTGCCGGAGCTTCCTTCGCAAAAACAACCTGAAATCGCACTCCGCCACGCACGCCAAGGAACGCGAATGTTTTAACTGTCCGTACGATAACTGTCCACGTTATTATTACTTCGTTAAAAATTTGGAACAACACATCCGAAATTTCCACGAAAATAAGAAAATTTCGTGTCCGAATCCGAGCTGCGTGCAAAAATTCTGCAATAAGGTGTTTTGTGAGTGATTTACGTTAAAATAACGTTGAATTAACGTTTTTTTTTTTTGTTTTTTTAATTTTAATTTTTAGTTGAAATTGGATAATCATTTGAGGTTGAAAATTTGCGCGGTGAAAAAGGTGAAACGGACGAAAAAGAAACGAAAACCGAGTTTGGCGTCGAAGTTGTCGGGTGTCGCATCGGACGACGGAGTTGGGGCGACGAGTGATGTCGTTCCGGTTGAGCGATGTGTGGCGTGATTGTAGGCGAAATAAAGTCGTGAATTGAATGAATTAAGTTTTGATTTTTATTTAGTTTTGTTTATTTTTTTGTTTTTGGGTTTTCGGAGTCGGGAGGAGTGGTTGAGTCAATCCAAGGATGAGTTCTGGAATAGAACGTGATATTAGTGTACAGTGAATGTGTTGGGAAGGTTTTTTAGGAGTTTTCTAATAATAAATAATGAGTTTTGTGGTGGGGGTTGAATTTTGAGGTAGAAATTAAGTTTATTGGGAGAAATGATTGGAATTAAGTGAAGTTTTTAAAAGAAAAAATTAATTTCGTAAAATTCGAGTTTTGTAGGAAAAATTTCGAAAATTTCGAGTTTTATATGAAAAAATTGATTTTGTGTGAATAATTTCGAGAAATTTCGAGTTTCATAAGGAATTTTTCGAGAAATTCGAATTTTATATGGAAAGTTTCGAAAATTTTGTTTTTTATACGAAAAATTTGATTTTATGTGAATAATTTCGAGATTTTTATTTGAAAAATTTCGAGATTTTTATGTGAAAAATTTCGAGAATTTCGATTTTTATACGAAAAATTTGATTTTATGTGAATAATTTCGAGTTTCATACGAAAAATTCGATTTTATGTCAATAATTTCGAGTTTTATACGAAAAATTTCGATTTTTATGCGAAAATTTCGAGTTTTTTTTGGAAAAATTTCGATTCTTATACGAAAAATTTGATTTTATATGAATAATTTCCGAGTTAAACACGAAAATTTTCGCATTTTACACTCAAAATCTAATTCCCTCCACAAAAAACCATCATCCTTATCAAAAAACCAAACCCCAAACACAAAAACACCAAACCCACCCATCACAAATCCGAACCCTTCACCGCCTCTTCACCCCTCAACAACCCATCTTCCACCAACGGCGAAACAACCACCAAAACCCTCGTCGACTTCCGCTTCAAAACCTCAACACTTCCTACCCCAACCAAACCATCTTCCAACACCTTCAAAATCAAATCCTAAAAAAAAAACCAAAAATCAAAACCGAAAAACAACACAAAACCAACTCGCAAATTCACCGTATTCGACTGCGCAGCCGCAGAAATCTCAATAACGATCTGCACTTTGTGTTTCTTGGCCAACCATCGCTTGATCGCCTTGATCCTCGTATTCAAGTCGTGCGTCGTTATTTTGTCACCTATGGTCAAAAGTTTATCGTCCTTGACGATATCTTTGTCCTTTTTTTCTTCGCGCTCCTTCAACCGTTCCACGTGCAACTCCAAGCCCGTTATTAGCTTGAAATAAAACTGTTTCGAGTCGTTTGAATTCTGCACGCAAACTAATCTCAAGTCCAAATTTTTCGCCATTTTTTCCGCATCTCGTTTGCTGTAAACTCCGATGAATTTGTCGGTTTGGTCGTGCACGGGCACCAGTTTCTCTTTTATTTGTTTCGGTGGAGTGGGTAAATCATCTTTCCACTTCTTCGGGCTGTTTCTACACAAATTTGTGCTCAAATAACACTTTGTTGTTTTGTATAAGCAAGTGGAGCGCCGAAGGATGCTGCTACTCATCGTGATACCTAAAACGGAAAATAAATAATTACGATATAATTTAAACGATGTTATTTAGAAAACAATTATAAATAATTTTTTAAAAACAATATATTATCCTTAAAATTATAAACTTTTACCATCGTATATCCAAAGAAGTGTATATTTTGTCTTCGTGGGTTTCCGAATCGGGTTTTCCACGAACCCAAAACCGAAATCCACAACTGTACTAGCTTCCATTCACAACTCTAATGGAAAACGCGTGACGACACTAATGGCGGCCGTGCGCATCCCGCCAATCACAATCGCCACACAAACAAACAAAAATGGCATCGTTTTCAATTATCGATGAAGATCGAGTGCTAGCTAAGCGATACAACGACTTGGAAGAAGAAAAAATAGCGTTAGAACGTGCAATACAGGAACTAGAAGCTAAAGTACGTGACAAAACACAAAAAAAATAATTTAATTTTAAACTATTTCGCCATTTTGATTCATTTTTCATCATCTCACGTCCACAGGAAAACGCCAAACTCAAGAAACTGAAACAACAGTGCAGCGAAAACAGAACGAAAGAAAAACACATGGTGGAATTACTAAACGCGTATCGACTTGCGGGTGAATTAAAATGCCCCTCAAATTTAATCGGGAAACTAATTTTGTTTACATTTTTCAATTTTCTAGGTATTTCGGTGACAGAAGTGTGCGAATCGGGCACAACTCTCATTTTCGACACGTGTTACAAGGACCAGTACTTCGAGTCGTATTTAATTAAAATAAACACGACGAACGGCTCTATAATCAGCGATACGATGCCGTTTTTCGTGCCGTGCGCTGCGCTTGCGCAGCAGCATTTGCCGAGCGATTTGAATTTGTTCGCAAGAGCGATTAATAATCACGTTTGTTCGTACGTGAAAAGACGTCAGCAGTGTTTGGAAACGAAAGTAAAATTGATTTTTACTTTGGAATTGTTTTATTTTGATTTTTGTTTGATTTTTAGGTGAAATTCGATGATCGGTTTTCGAAACCTATGGAGCACTCGTCCGCTTATGATTTTGTGAGGATGGATTTGACGTTTAATTGTATTTATATTACCGTGATTATGAATTATCAGTTGGATAGCGATTTGCCGGAGAAAATTGTGGCTTTTGTGCATAATGCGGGTAAAAGTTGTTGTTTTTTTTTTACTTTTTTTGTGGTTTTTATTGGGGGATTATGTTGTTTTTGTTGTTTTAGGTTTTTTGTTTGAATGGTTGTTGGAATTTTTATTGATTTGTTGTGATTTTGTACATGCTGCGAGTTAATATTGGGTTTCGTTAATTTGGGTTTTTTAATGGGAAATCGTGTCGTTTTCACTATTTTTAGTTTTATTTGATTAGTTCTTCGATTTTGTGCATAATTCGAGTATAAAATCATTTTTTTCGTCATTTTTAATGGAAAATTTAGTCGTTTTCACTATTTTTGCAATTTTATTTGATTAATTTTTCGATTTTGTGCATAATTCGAGTAAAAATGCATTTTTTTCGACATTTTTAATGGAAAATTGAGTCATTTTTACAGTTTTTGCCATTTTTTTTGATTAATTTTTCGATTTTTGCATAATTCGAGTACAAATTCATTTTTTTCGACATATTTAATGGAAATTTGAGTCATTTTTACCATTTTTGCCATTTTTTTGGATTAATTCTTCGATTTTGTGCATAATTCGAGTAAAAATTCATTTTTTCGTCATTTTTAAAGGAAAATTTAGTCATTTTTACAATTTTTGCCATTTTTTTTTGAATAATTCTTTGAATTCTTAACAATTTATTGATTCATTGCACATTCGTAGTTGCCAAATGAAGATTTTGTCATTTCTTTATTTATTTCTAAGAAAAAAAATCCTAAATTTACAAAATATTCGTTTAATCGTATATTTCTATACCAAAATGCCTGCAATTCCATAAATTTTTGCTATTTTTCGACCAAAACCAAAAAATGCGCAAAACTTGTCCGAAAAAATCAAAATGGCGTCATTTCCATCAAGATCGACATTCTATTTATTACATTACAATTATTGTACATAAATAAAAATAAATGAAGGAAAAAGAAAAAAAAATTTGAAAAATTACAATTTTTTTAAAAAAAATACATTTTTTAAATTGTTTACAGATTCTTCTCTGAAAATTTGGTGCGAAGAAACATTTGGAAAATATTATCTGGAAATAGCGACTGAACATTTAGTAACACGATTAACATCATTTTGAAATTCCCGTCATGCTTCGATTTTTAAACTTATAACGTCACTCGTCCTCAACAACGCGACCGGTTGTTTGCCCAACGGAGTTTGTAGGTTCTTGACGAACAAATGCAGAACGTCAACATCGCAGCTGCACAAATCGGCCCGAACTTTCGTGTTTTCGTGCATGTTAAACGTGGTCGGTTTGTCATTTAGTGACGTCATAAACCGTAGGAACCGTTCCCTTAATGCCGTTCGATCCTGCTGAAGTTCCTGGGTTTGTTTTTCCTTCTCCGCTTCACTGGCGGCCATTTTCCTGTCAAACTACAACGAAAAATTAAACACATTTCGCGTTTACTACTCGATTTCGTTTCTTAAAAGTGATTTTTAGTGGCTTTTTAACGGTTTCATTCATTTTTTTAAAATCGATTTTTCTTTTTACTTTTTCGAGTTTACTTTGTCGTGTAAATTAAACGGTCGGTGAGTTCGACTTGAGCATAACGCGAGCAAATGTAAGAGTAAAGTGTTTGGAGAGCCAGACAAATAAAGTCCAACAAAGCCATGAAAATTAATGTCTTTAGAAAATGTACTCAAAAATTTTGGGTGTTTGCACTTGCCTAAATAATGTCGGAGAAATAGAATGGCAAACTGAACTCGATGGATGATATTGTTTTCCTTTTGGTCACCAGGCGTCGCTAGCAACGGCGGTTGAAACAGTTGAAATTTTATTTTAAACGAAATGAACACACATTTCGAGGAAAGAAATTTTAATGAAAATAAAAATTAAATTTGTGTAAATAATAAAGTGAACAAATATACGCGGAGTTTTTTTTAAATACAAACACTCCTGTTCGTAATTGAACTAGAAGTGGAAACGTTCATTCACAATTGAACTGGAATGTGGAAAGAACCCATTCACAATTGAACTAGAAAGTGGAAACACCCATTCAGAATTGAACTAGAAAGTAGAAAATCTCTTTTCAGAGGGTAAAGGGCAATGGCGAAGTCATGATGTTTAAGTTTATGGTGAGTTTTTTAATTTTATTTGGTGTAATACCTGTTCTTTTCATTGATTTTTGTGTTTTTGTTGACTTTTTGGAAGCAAATGAGTTGGATGACAACTATAGCCCGGGCGCTTATTCGATTTCAAGTGCATTAGGCTTAAAAAAAAAATAACAAAAAGCTGATAAATATAAGAAAAGAGTTTGGAAAACTTTAGAAAAAAAAATGTAAAAATCAACTATTTGTTAGTTATTATGATAATTTTTTAATTGCCATCATATTTATACCCAAAATCGAGTCCAATAATTGCAATTCAATGACTGCATGTGTAATTTTCAGTGGTTTATTAACATGTTGTGAATATTTCCATAATTTGCTGTTTGTATTTTGCAGATCTGAATTGATGACACTGGGAAACACAGCTTGAGTTGTAAATATTCCCACCAAATTTAGATATTCAAAAGTTGTATTAATTTCCATTTCTTCAACTTGTCCACAGGTTTGCACACCATCATGAGTGCTGCACCAAAGAACTGAGCAAACTTGAATGAGCCACTTGTAGTTGTTGAATTGGCGGAAACCATCATACGCCAACAAACTGTAATAACCTTCGCCGATGTTGTTTTTACTTAGTTTGTAAGTTACATGGCAACAAACATCACTAGAATTTATTGAGGCTTGGCTTTGCAGATTGGTTAGATGAGTGATACTGAAGTTATTTAGATTTTGGTAGTAGATTTTGTGAATGTTTGGTGAGAATTTGGATGAAGGTTTGTTGCTCATGGTGAATGGTTTGGTTGAGTAATTTGATATGATTTCTGGAGGTGAAGAACTGCAGGATGGAGCTTGATTGGTATTGCTGTTTGGAACTGGTGAAGGGTTTAGTGGTACATCGGCGATAATTAGATATGTGGTTGATGATAAATCGTAGAATTCGTTCAAGGCGCCTAATTGGGATGAGTAAATGCCTGATCCTAAACCGGCTTCTGGTGGGAGAAAAATAAATAAATAAATAAATAAATAAATAAATAAACTCAAAAATTAGAAATTCGTGGGGCGTTAAAAAAATCATAGATTTGTACAGTTTAAAATTGTAAAGGTTACAAATTTTTGACAAATTTTAGACAAATTTTAGACAAATTTTTGACAGATTTTTGACAAATTTTTGACAAATTTTTGAAAAATTTTTGACAAATTTTTGACAAATTTTTGACAAATTTGTGACAAATTTTTGACAAATTTTTGACAAATTTTTGACAAAATTTTAGACAAATTTTAGACAAATTTTAGACAAATTTTAGACAAATTTTAGACAAATTTTTGACAAATCTTTGACAAATTTTTGACAAATTTTTGACAAATTTGTGACAAATTTTAACAAACCTATGAAAAACCAAAAACTATGATTTAATATCCACAGGAATTAATAATTTTCGGTTAACTAAATGGCTTTATTCTGCTAACTTTTTGGAAAGTGATAATTAGCGGCTAGGAAATTAATTCCCAACCCGCGAGCCCAACTTGCGAAAACCTGTGTCGCCAAACTGAACGGCAGTTCGCTATTCCAAGACGAAGTAAACACTACATTCTGTGCACCTTTATCCAACACAACTCCAACAGCCGGTCCATAAAAATCAATGTCAAAACAAATAAAAGTGGCAATCTTAGTAAAACCAACATCAAAAATTGGATACTCAGGCTCCAAAGGTCTATCCAAGTACATTTCTTCATTAAACAAATGACTCTTATGATATTTTCCCACCAAACTTCCATTTTGACCAAACACCACATTGGTATTAAAGTGAAGACATTTCCTCCCATTCTTCATCTCACATTTCTCTTCTGTCAACAAATTGGCTACCAAAACCATTGAATTATTTCTAGCCATGCAACTGAGCAAAACCAAGATCTGAAATGAATTAAATGAATTAAATAATCAATTTTTGAATACACCTACACTTCGCTATACGACCGCTCTTTATACGGCATTTCGCTATAACGGCCTTTTTTAATTATGGCACTTTTTCGATTTATGGCCCACAATGTTCGTTACACGGTCAAAAAGTCGGGAAAATTTCCTGTGAACGTTCCCCTGATTTGTTATACGGCTTTTCGCTTTACGGCCAACTTTTCCGGAACGTATCTAGGCCGTAAAGCGAGGTATGGGTGTATTATCATTTTCACAATCACTTGAATGTTTCCTGCTGGAATTTCTGCATCAGTGCATGGATTCCATTGGTTTTTCTCAGGAATATGTTGTAAATATGGCTGGATTGTGTTTCTTGTTTGATTCAAAGCAGCCCATGTTGTCAGCCCATATTCAGGGAAAATAATTATTTCTGTTTTCTAAATAAAAATTATTTTTTTTTATATTAAATTAATTTTTTTTTTATTTTTTAGTTACCTGATGAGCAGCTTTAATCACATATTCCTCATACCTTTTTGCATTGTGCAGCAAAATTTGTCTGGGATCTGCATCAGGAATGTCTGAAGAAGGGAACTCCACTACGGCAGCTCTAAAGGTAGGAGCTCTTACTTGTGCATTTACTAGGCTAAGTATTGCTAGAGTTATCCACACAGCAGTTTTATCCATTGCACCAAGTAGACACAGTGCCTTTTAGGGCCTACAATATTTCACTTGAAAAAATTAATACATAGATGGGCCGCTAGAAAAAAAGTGCTTAGGGTCTACGAAGGTCTTAAAACGGCCCTGGTTTTTCAGTAATCACAATGGCCGATAACAGATGTGTGGAATTAGTGACACTAGATGGCAGCAGCAATTGATTTTTTATGTCAAGAACACCTGTCATCTGGATTTGCTAAACAATGCAAATTGTAGGAAATAAGAAAAAACAGTTGTTTTCAATTATTTGCTGCTAAAAACATAAACTTAGTGTATTTGTTTCTGCTGGGACTCATGTTTTGAGAGAAATTTTTGCAGTTAGAGATAAAAATCTTTATGGTTAGGACTTTGATGTGATATGAACATTTATTTACTGTTAGATTGAGTTATTATTAATAACTTGTTTATCAAACTGGTATGGCAGATGGATATTGATTGGCCAGTTTATCCAAAGCCAACTGAATGATTGGTTTCACTGCATTTCACTGCTTATTCAGCTCTCTTAGTTGGAAGTGCCGTTCATAGGTAGAGTGGCTGTGCTGATGTTTGGTTTAAAGGATTCCAAATGCACATCTTGATAGGAAAAAATACTGTTTTTTTTTTTATAAATTCCATAGAAAACGACATTATTTTATTCAATAATTTATTCAATTGATAGATTTTTGTCTCTGGAGTATACTCTAGCATAAATACTTGCACTTTTCAAATTCTGCACATTCTCTAATTTAATTATCCACTCTGATCCTCCATCAACACAACTTGAATGTGAGAATTGCCAGTCTCTAACCAACTGCATGTCTGTATTGACAACACTTGGAAAAACAACACTTTGGTTAATATTGGCCCTCAACACCATGCTAGTGAAAACTGTTGTTGAATTTGTTGTGGCCAGTTGTGCACATGATTGAATATCATGTATGTTTTCACATCTCATAACTGCACAGGTTGTAATACCTGCATGGAAGTAATCTATAACATGAACTCCATTGTAAGCTACAAGAGCATATGTTGCAGAATCATTGTTTGTCATCATATCATATTGAAGATCACAGCATATGCTGTCATGGCATAGTATTGCAGATTGGTCATTCTCAGCTAGTGGTATTTTGGTGAAGTTTTCAATGTTTTGGTAGAATACTTTATGAATAAGAGCAACTGGTTGTGATGATGGTATCTTGGTCATTTCAAAAGGAGTGAATGAAGTTAGTTCAGTGGTTTGATTTGATTCTTCATTTGAGTGGCCTTCCACTGTACATTTTGATTGGTCTTGAGGAATAGAAGACGGATGTACCGGTAAATCGGCTATCAAAAGGCTACCGTTCTTCGCTATGTCGAAGGTTTCAGCGACAGAACCTTCCTGCGATGAATAAATACCAGTTCCCAAGCGGCCATCTGTAAAAATTAATGTTTGCAGTGAAGATTAAAAATTGAATAAATTATCTATCAATTCGAGGGGGTCGACATTCAAGCAAATCCATGTACTGTAAATGCTCTAATTGAATGCGGGCAATGAAACACGGCATCCTTTAAAATGCGGGTCTAAATTTGTGAGTGTTTGGTCAGGGGAGACCACACAGTCGCCGAACACAACATTCAGTGTTAAATCACCCAAGAAAGGACACAAAGACAGAGAACTGTACACCTATACTTTGCTATACGGCCGCTCTTTATACGGCATTTCGCTATAACGGCTTTTTTTAATTATGACACTTTTTTGATTGATGGCCCACAATACTTGTTATACGGCCAAAAAGTACGTTCTCCTGATTTGTTTTACGGCTTTTCGCTTTACGGCTTTTCGCTTTACGGCCAACTTTTCTGGAATGTATCTAGGCCGTAAAGCAAGGTACGGGTGTACTGAAATATGCTTATTTATGGCAGGTTGTCTAGGGGTCAGTGCTCTCTGCTATAAAGTGTATTTTCCAACTTACATTGCGGTTTATAGTAATTCGAGACTATCAGATTGACCGCCAGACCACGTGCCCAGCGAGAGAAAACTTGCACTCCTGTTATAAATGGCATTTGGTTTCCCCATGCTGTTGAGAAAATAATGTTTCTAATGCCTTGTTCTGTCACTAATTTGATAGCAGGATCTTGATAGTAAATGTCAAAACATGTAAAAGTGGCAAATTTTATTCCATTGATATCGAATGAAATGTACTCCGGCTGTAGACAGAAAATTCTTATTGTAGTACTACATACCTAAGCTTATTAATCTTGTCTTTCTTACCTCAACGGCAGCATCTAGTAAAGGTTCAAAAAATAAGTGACGCTTGTGGTATCTTGCAATAATGGTTCCATTTTTATCGAAAACAACATTAGTGTTGAATAAATAGAATCCATCAACAGGACAGCTTGGGTCATCTTGCCTGTTACAAGATTCGTAGCTGACTAAATTTGCCAGTAGAGCTATTGAGTTGTTGTGGGCAGCACAACTCAGGATCTGAAGAATCTGCAATAGAATTTTATTTTAGATTAGTGAAGAACACAGTTTGTCTTAAAACATAGACAAATTCAGCAATCAGCAAGATTTTACATGTTAAATTTGACATTTAGACTGGTTTAAAATATTTAAACACGTTTAAATGAGTTTATGAATGCGCCAAGACACAACTGCATAAAAGTAATCCATGTCGGTATTTGCCATGATTTTCCAAGACAAACTACACTCAACCCTCGTTATACGGCCGCTCTTTATACGGCATTTCGCTATAACGGCCTTAGGGAAGTATGGCACTTTT
>JAQIXU010002387.1:0-12268 GCA_034701245.1 Strigamia transsilvanica
TTTTCTGCATGATTTAATTGATTTTAAGCAAATTTACGCATGATTTAATTGATTTTAAGCAATTTTATGCATAATTTCATTGCTTTTAAGTAATCTTTAATAAAATCTTATTGATTTTCATTGATTTTCTGCATGATTTAATTGATTTTAAGCAAATTTACGCATGATTTAATTGATTTTAAGCAATTTTATGCATAATTTAATTAATTTTAAGCAATATTATGCATATTTTAATTGATTTTAAGCAATTTTAAGCATAATTTCATTGATTTAAGCATAATTTCATTTATTTTCATTGATTTTAAGCATAATTTCACTTATTTTCATTGATTTTAAGCATAATTTCATTTATTTTCATTGATTTTAAGCATAATTTCATTTATTTTCATTGATTTTAAGCATAATTTCATTTATTTTCATTGATTTTAAGCATAATTTCATTTATTTTAAGCATAATTTCATCGATCTTAAGTATTTTTAATAAAATCTCATTGGTTTTCACTGATTTTAAGCAATTTTTAATGAAACCTCATTGATTTTAAGCAATTCTAAGCATAATTTCATTGATTCTAAGTAATTTTTAATAAAATTTCATTGATTCTAAGTAATTTTTAATAAAATTTCATTGATTCTAAGTAATTTTTAATAAAATTTCATTGATTTCCATTTCCATCGATTTTAAGCAATTTTAAACAAAAGTTCATTGACATTCATTGGTTTTAACCAATTTTAAACAAACTTTCTTTGCTTTTCTTCGATTTCAAGCAAAATTTCGTAGATTTCATATAAAATCTACTTCCAAACACGAAATTTAACTACTAGCAACCTAAATTTTACCCCGTTCCAAACAAAATTTCACTCTTGCCCCACACAAAAAACAACAACAACAAACAACAACAAAACTGCTCTCACCTTTCACTTGGTCTCCGCATGCGTTTTGCATCATGATGTCAATTAAACTCGGGCGTAAATTCAAATCCAGGACTCCAAACCTGAGTTTAACAAACAAAAAACAATTAATTCACACTATTTCAAACGTTTGTTTACATCGACTTTGCTTATTTTAACCCTCTCGTAGTCCTAACAACTGAAACAAGCGAGGCAAACTGCAAATTTCGCCCGATCTAAGTCAATTCCCCCTGCAAACAAATAAAAGCTAAGTTGTCAGAGTTACTTACGCGAGTTGCGAGGTTTTTGCAGCGAGTAGACAGCACGAAAAGTCGAATCGCAAACTGAATTCCGACACAAAGCTGCTCGGCTTTTTGTTCTGTCTTCAGAAAGGCGGTCACGTAATCCTCAAGTTTGAATTTCATTGGTTGGTTCTCGTGAGGTCTCATTGGCTGGGTCAAAAACATCAGCTCTGTATTCTGGATCATGACGAATCGCGTATTGTAATGTGCTAATCTTGCCTTATTTAGTATATTTAATGACGTCAGTTAGGAGGTGACAGTAGTTTCGCGCGGGATTATAAGATTTTTTAAATGATTGTTTATGGATTTAAATTGTTTTTATTGATGTATTAAAATTTATTGCGTTGCAGGAAATTGTGTGAATCATAGATGGAATGAAGTGATTAAAAATGAATTGACAGATTGACTGTTATTTCTTGTAAAATAAATCATAATAAATAAAATTATCAACAATCTCCACATATTTATCTGTTTTTATTGATTCAAAATCGTAAATATCGATAAGATTTGGAATTTTATTCGTAAAAAAAAATGAAAATGACATTAATTTATTCCAAAAAAAAATAGAGAACCAGTTTTTCTTTCCTGTTCCAACGGTTTACTCAGTTGGGTGGATGAGACATCCATTAAAACGCCCACGCCCCAACCGGTCGTCTTCCTAATTTGGATTAATATGATTTTTGCACTGAATAAACATCCAAACTGACATTTTCTTATTAAAAGCAAACTTTTAGTACTGATCCATTGACCTATGACTCCAGCAATGACTTAAATTACTCTGATTAGACACATCCTAATCAATCTTTTGATACAAAATGTCCACTGCTATTAAAATTTGTTGTTTTTGTGTCCAACCAATGCAAATAACATTGAGAAATTGTTTATTAAGCAACACACACTTGTTTAATAGTGTCAAAATAATTTATTTTTATTTAATTAAAGGAATTTGAAGGTTGTTTTGCCTAAATCTTTAAAAATAAATGTTGACCAATGTTTAGTCCAGGTTTGGTTCCATATAAACCTGGACCTGAGTCCAAAATCACTCATTTTGCAAAATGATTTGGTTTACTGCTATTCTGCTCCTAATTTTTCTAACTAGTAATTGTCAAGCACAAAGGAATGGGTTTTGGAAAAACAGGTAGACATTGATTTTGATTTATTTGATTCAAAAATGTAGGAAAAAAAAATACAAGAAATCCGTTTTGATTTGTTGTTGTTAGTAATTATCGTTGATTTCGTTTTTATTATCGTTAATGTAAATCAATTTTGATTTTTAAAAATAGTAATTATCGACCGAACCACGAAGAAATAACCGAAGTAGTCGATAAATCGATTCACCATCCATTCATGGAAGTCGATACGCCCCAGATGCCGCGTAAGTAGCCCACATCGATATCCCGTATCGATAATTATTCAAATTCGATTTTCACAGAATTTTATCCGAACTCCGACCGTATAAATCCACAGTTTCCGAACTTCGATCAATTTTTTCAACATCAAATATACTGGTGGGACGGGTAAGTTTTATTTCTTATTAAAAAAAAAATTAAAATATTGGTGGACTGATTAATCGATATTCTCCAGCGATAACGTGTGCGTCGACCGGGAAGAAGTAGACGAAGGAACGTCGCCATTTCCGTTTAATTTCCAGTCAAAAAGTTGCGTGGAGACCGATCTAGCCTTCAAATGCACCACAAAGTTAGTTAAATAAACATCCGATTGATTAATTGATTGATTTTATTTATTTTTAGGATCCATTCGCGTGGTGTTCAAAAATCGCTTACAGTGTCCTTGCACTGTTGCCATGGTTACAAAAGACAAAACATGCGCGGGATGTGTGAGAGAGTGGAACTAAGTCCTCTGTTACAGACAATAAAAGCTGCTGGTGGAAATATATTTGCAGAGTTGATTTCCTACTCCGGATTGGTCGAAAAGTTCGAAAAAGAAAACTTGACCTTGTTCTGTCCTACGGATCTTGCTCTGAAAAGTTTTCATGAGGATTTTGAAAACAATGTAAGAGAAACCGAAAGCGAAACTTGCTGTGGGCCCTGAAATCTTATTGTTTATCCATAGCAAATCCCTGAAATCTTTAGTAAATCTTCGAAATCTCACAAATCTCTGACATCCATGAAATCCCCAAAATCTTCCCAAGTTCATGAAATTACCGAAATCCTTCAAAATCCTCCAAAATCCTTTGAAATTCTTCAAAATCTTCCAAAATCCTTCAAAATCCTCCAAAATCCTTTGAAATCCTCCAAAATTCTCTGAAATTCTGGAAATCCTGGAAATCTATAAAATCAAGCATAATCTTTCAAGAAATCCGCCTGAAATCTTTAGAAATTAGCCTGAAATTTTGAGAAATCCGCCTCAAATCCTGAAATCTGCAGGATTTCAACAGGATTTCAAAATTGCATCATAAGAGATTTTAAAATCCTGTTGAATTCCTGAAGATTTCAGGATTTCATCAGGATTTCTTCAAAGATTTTGCTCGATTTTTTTGGATTTCTTGGATTTCGGAGATTTTATGGATTTCAGAGATTTTATGGATTTCAGAGATTTGTAAGATTTAAAAGTTTACTAAAGATTTCAAAAATTTGCTATGGATTTGAAGATTTCAGGATTTCAGATGGACTTCTTTAAGATTTTTGCTTGATTTTGCTACAATTTCCAAGACAATTTGTAAGATTTTGTGGATTCCCAGGATTTCTATGATTTTTGGGATTTTATAGATTTCGAAATCCAAAATCCAAAATCATTACTTTTTAGGTTGTGGTGATGACTCCAATGGTGCATAAGCGTAAAAGAAGTGCCGACAGCAACGACAATTTGGTCTTATCGCATGTCGTCGCTGGATTTCTCAGGTCTTCGGACTTTATGGATGAAAAGGTCCTGCTCACTGAGAACCAAAATGCTGGCATTAGGCTTAATGTTTACAACTTACCGCACAGAGTGAGTAAATTACAATTGTATGTGAAACTTGTTATTTCACTATTTTCTCTCTCAAAAGGTGATGACAACCAACTGTGCCAAGGTGCTGTCTCCTAACCACTATGCAACAAATGGCATTGTTCACATGGTGAATAGTGTTCTACCACCAATAAATCAACCGTTGGGTCAACTGTTGGCATTAAATCCACAATTCTCAATCTTCAAATCACGTAAGTTTATACCTGCCGGCTTACGGTGCGGTTTGGACGCGTAACAATACCAAACATACTCCTACCAGAAATGGAGAGCCAAAACCTGCCAAAATTTAAATTTGTGCCCCAACATAAAATATCGGCATCTTCGGCACCCCATTGCTTGGTTCCGTCTGCCTTTGGCTTTCTTTAACTGCTAATGCCCTTCGGCTTTTCTTTAACTGTTAATGCCCTTCGGCTTTTCTTTAACTGTTAATGCCCTTCGGCTTTTCTTTAACTGTAACTGTTGATGCCCTTCGGCTTTTCTTTAAGCGGTAATACCCTTCGGCTTTTCTTTAAACGGTAATGCCCTTCGGCGTTTCTTTAAACGGTAATGCCCTTCGGCTTTTCTTTAAACAGTAATGCCCTTCGGCTTTTCTTTTAACGGTAATGCCTTTGGGCTTTTCTCTAAACGGTAATGCCCTTGGGCTTTTCTTTAAACGGTAATGCCCTTCGGCTTCTCTTTAAACGATAGTGCCCTTCGGCTTTTCTTTAACTGTTAATGCCCTCTGAGCAAGTGCAATGACATTCCCATTTTTTTCAAGATTTAACTTCAATTTTTCTTATAGTTTTGGAACAAAATAATTTGATGGAATTATTGATGCAAGATGGCCACTATACACTATTAGTTCCAACGGATGAAGCATTTGATCAATTAGAAGCAGATCTGAGAAAGAAACTATTACAGGGAGAAGGTTGCGTGGCAAATATTCTTAAATTCCACATTCTTCCAAATGTTGTCTGCCAAGAAATATTGCCGCCGCGAGCACGGTCTGCCACGCTCTTGGGACCGGATGTTAAAATCCGAGTATCGGAGGAACGGCTTTTGGTAAATGGTGTCAATGTGCTCACTGGTAAGCAACAGATGGCTACCAATGGAGTGCTTTACCCACTTGAAGGTGTTCTCATCCCAAATCAAGGTATTTGAATTGCCTTCGGCTAATGCATTCATACTAGCAGTAAGAAATAGCAGTAAAAAAAAACATACTGTGCCCAGGGCCGGCCGAGCAATAAGCGGGGCCTTGTGCGAACGCGCCCAAAACGTCACCAAAACGTCACCAAAGAGCCCGAAACGTGAATGAATTGTCACCAAAGAGCCCGGCGCGGGGCTTTCCAAGCGCGGGGCCGTGTGCGGGCACACCGTTCGCACCGCTGTCTCACCGGCCCTGTCTGTGCCACTTGGTAATTTGTATAGTGTAATTGGCTGGTTGTTATTTCTTGCTGCAACAAGTAAGAATTAGTGTAAACACCAGCTAAGTTACTTATTGACCTATAAACTGTTACTGCTAGTATGAAGATAATATGAAGCTACCATTACTGTGTGAACCGGAATGATTGAATTTGTATATATTTGTTTCAGCCAAACCTGTAACAAGTATTTTGGATGAAACCCAACTCTCTGACTTGGTAGATTTGCTGGAAGAGACTAAAATGAAAGATAAACTGGATAGCCTGAAGAATTTCACCTTCTTTGCACCCACCAACAGAGCAATTCAGGTTCGCACAGAATGACGGATACATCCATATTTCTTTTTCTTCTTCCATAATTTAATAACTTGTTGTCTTCGCCGCCTACGAGGTCCCTAGACCACGTGGTCGGCGGTCGATCGTGGAATGGGTCGCTGCTAAGTGACCCATGCATGGGGAAACACTTCTGGGACACTCCCCTAGACAAACTGAGTAATAAAGGCCAAAACCAATATTCGAAATGTGTCTTAGTGTGTGTTTTTTCCATTAGTGAGTGTGTTTAACACCATCTGGCGTCCCTGCGCCGGACAGTGTCCGAATCCCACTCGCAGCTAACTCTAAAAATTTGTTTCAATTTTTCTTATTAGCAAGTCCGGCCATATTTGGACAGACTTAAACGGAATTCGCCTGATAAATTGCAAGAAATCATCATGTATCATGTTGGCTTTCCGGCAACCACTATGTGCTTTGCCGAAAACAACCAGCAAATCACAACCGCAGTTGAAACTAAGAAAATAAGATTTAACCAATTCACATCGGTAAAATAATTTTACAAAATTACAAAATTATTATTATCAAATATAATTCTAAGGTTTATGGCCTATCTCATCAAATTACTGCCCAATGTGCCAAAATCATTGAAATGGATGGACAAATGTGCGAAGGTGTAATCCACATCATCGAAAGAGTAAAATCTGACTTTTCTCACCAAATTAAGACATTTGATTGACATTTTGTTTACCATTTAGGTGCTCATTCCTCCAGAAGGAAACTTGGCACATGTGATTTCATCCAACCAGAGTTTCTCGCTTTTTCGCAAACTCCTACGAGCTGCTGAATTCGAACGGGAGATAGCCGAACACGGTCCCTATACTATTTTAGCGCCAACCGATTCGGCTTTTTACGCTCTCCCCGAAGATACTTTGACTCAGTTTCTACATGATAAAGATTTAGCTGATGCTTTTGTGCGAAATCACATTTTACCTGGTAAAAATGATCGACTTTAACAAAAAAAATTGAAATTTTAGACCAAAAATTGACATTTTAGACCAAAAATTGACATTTTAGACCAAAAATTGACATTTTAGACCAAAAATTGACATTTTAGGCCAAAAATCTATGTTTTGGATGAATGTAACTTTGCAGCGACGATTATTGACCTATCAAGTCTATTTTGGGCTAAAAATGTAGATTTTTGGTCTAAAACGTCGACTTATTGAGTAAAAAGATCAATTTTTGGGCTAAAATCGTTGAACTTTTGTCACAGCCGGTATTCAGGACACCAATATTCGGAAATGAAACCCTAATAGACTTGTGACGTCACAATTCTCGTTTTTATAATAGACTTGTGACGTCACAATTCTTGTTTTTATAATTCGATGTAATTTTTGCAGAGGTTCTTTGCTGCGCCGGTGTACCACCCATCAATTACGGCGTGCAAGAAAACGTGCGTGCTTTGAGCGGATCTTTGCATTCACTGCACCGATTCCGCGGTTCAATCTACATCGGCGGCGCGCAAGTTCGAGAATGCGACATGATGGCCGACAATGGCGTCGTTCACTCGATTAACACCGTGCTATTACCGCCCTCCCACTCCGACGTTCATTATGTCCACAGAAAATACCATGTCTCTCATTAAATCGTTTTTAATTCAAATAAAAATAAACAATCTCCATCAATATCCTATTCATTTGTCTTAATCATTTACAATCACAAGACCAATTTAACTTACAGTTAGAGGTGACATTTTAGACCAAAAATGTAAATTTTAAATCAAATATTTACATTTTAGACCAAAAATGTACATTTTAAACCAAAAATGTACATTTTAGACCAAAAATATACATTTTAGACCAAAAATGTAAATTTTAGACCAAAAATCTACATTTTAGATCAAAGACCAACATTTTTAATTTTGCTGGACTGACAATATGAATTGCTGATGCAAAATCAACTATTGGATCACCCATGGACCATAAACTACTCTATAAAGTAGTCAATATTTGCAGAAATCTTGTGCATTAAAGCTTGGAACCTGAATATTTTGGACCAAAGATAAACATTTAGGCCCAAAAAATCATTGTGAGACCAAAAACATTGCAGTTTTAACCAAAAAACTCAATTTTGGACCAAAAACATTTAAATTTTGGCAAAAACATTCAATTTTTTTTACCCTCATCTCACGACGTGCAGCGAACGTGTCGCAACGTTTGACAAACGTGTTTCCCATGAAACTTTGATCCTACGCCTTCACAACTTCGCCCAATCTTCCCCAACATGCCGTACCAGAAAAGCCTCAAAGAAATGTGCTTCAACAACATTACCACCGAATTCGACGCAATGCAATCCGAATTAGAACAAAAACCTCTACCTCCCAAATTCATTCACACCATATGCGAACGACTATCCCAACCCAAACACCCAAACCAACCCGAAACACGTCTCAAGTCAAACATTTTCATTCGTCCCAACACCACGTCATTGCACCATCTGCACATGTTCGATCTCCCCATCCCACTTTTATGCGCCAAAATCGGCCAAATGTGCACAAACCTCGTCGATTTAGACTTATCGACACTGCCGAAAATCCCATCCCGACACTTAATAAAACTACTGCGACAAATACCGCAAATCCAACGCCTGAACTTATCGCAAAGACCGGACTGCACGGACCAAATCGCGGCTCAAATCGGTCGCAATTGTCGCGATTTAATTCGCCTGGATTTAAATTCTTGCCGGAAAATCACCGATATCGGTCTCGCTTCGCTCGCCACTTGCGTCAAACTGCAGCATTTGAACGTGGCTAAAACCTGCGTGACTTCCGTGGGCTGTTTGCACATTCTGAACCAACTGCCCGTCTTAAGAGTGTTTAAAAACGACTACGATTTATTCGCAGTGTTGAAACGACGATCGATTCGCGCTTATTCCTTAGAAGAAACGTCCGGGGTTGTGAAAAACGGGCAGGATCTCGCTCTTCTGATGACGATTTTTCCAAAATTGACCAGTTTGAGTGTAGATGGCGGCACCGTGCTGGCGCTAGACGAGCGCGAACGGTTGGGACGGTTGACGTCTTTGCATTTGATGGGGATTCGATTAGTTAGTCTTCGGCTCGTTGATCGGTTGTGTCCGAGGTTGGAGGAGTTGAAATTAAGTTATTGTACGATTTTGGACGAGGGCGAGTGTTTGGGAGGTTCGTTTTTCAAGAATTTGTGGCGGTTGGAAGTTGATTCGATGTTTGTTCGAACTGATTTGCGCTTGTTGTTTTTGTTGTGTGGGAATGTTGAGGAGGTTGTTCTGTGTTGTTGCGAGATGTTTAGTGATGGTTTGGTTTCGGAGCTTGTTTGTGGGGATGGTTTTGGGAGGCTTAGGGTTTTGGATCTTTGGGGGTGTGATTCGGTTGGGTTGGTTTCGATTTTGAGGTTGTTGGAAATGCGGAATCCATTGAGGGAGTTGACCTGCAGTGTGTGTTTGAATATTGGAGTGGAAGATTGTAAGGTAATTAAAAGTTATGTTGAGAGTAAGAACTTGGATGTGAATTTGTCGATTCGGTGATATTTTTTGATTTTGTGTTGAGAGATTGTGTTTTGTGTTTTTGACAATAAAATATGAGTTTTTCGTGTTTGAATGAAGTATTTTTTTTTTAAATATTCCAATTAGGATATTCAGTAAAGTGTATAAACCACGGAGTTGCAAATTAACGCCTCTATTCCGCCATACAGTGTAATCTGTGTAGACCGGACCTAGCGTAGACCGGACAGTTGCATAGACTGGACGGCAAACCCCAGGTCCCAACCCACTCAATCTCCCGCTAGGTAAATCAACCTGCTCACATTTCTTCAATTAAAACATTTAATTAGACAAATAAATTAAATAGAAAACAATTTGTGGTTTTACCTTTTATCGCCGGGGCCCCAATACACTCCAATCCCGGCTAGGGCGCCGTATTGCCTGTTGTTCTCGCACGCACCGTCGGCATAAACCTCAGCACTTTGAAGTAAAAACATCAATTTTACCTTAAATCTGATGTAAAAACGTCTATATTACCGAGAAATGATGTAAAAAGAAGATTTTACGATAAATTTGACGGTTTCACTACATATTTAATTTAAGGTAAGGTTGACGTTTTAATTTATATTCACACTAAATTAGAAGTTCTTACTTCATATTTACAGTAATTTTGACGTTTTACATCATATTTACAGCAATTTTGATGTTTTTACATCATATTTACAGTAATTTTGATGTTTTTACATCATATTTACAGTAATTTTGACGAACATTCGGTGCAACCCTAGTTGTTACCTGTAAGATTTGACGTCCTCAAGGCACAGTTCCGCGCGTTCTACATTAAAAACACTTTTCTCCTTCCTCCTTATCCATTTTCTTGTTTTTCCACGGCACATCTGTTCCGTTTCATCATCACTTTCCTCTGTCAGCATTAAAAGCAATGCCAAACGAGCCGCCATTAAAACAGCCGGAAGTTGTGCTGTTTGTTGCGATTGCGCATGCGCGTTTTTGGGCTTGCAAATGCACAATTGAAAATAGTACGAAAAATGACGTCATTTCTTGCCCAATTTGAGTGAAAAATTGAAAAATTTTATGAAAAATTAGAAAATTAAAAAAAAAATTGAAAATTTCATGGAAAAATGTACATTTTAGATCAAAAATCAACCTTTTAGACCAAAAATTTACATTTTAAACCAAAAACGTGCCTAAATCTCCTTGAAGACGCGAAATAGACAAATTTCACGACTTTTCCATGATAAAATCACGATAAAATATCTAATTTTATTATTATTCCATTGAATTCAATACAAAAACCTGTTCAATCCGAGTGCGAATTACCAACCGAATGGAAATCCAAACCCAACAAATCATCGGAACCCTGAACCGAATGGAACTCCAAACCCAACAAATCATCGGAACCCTGAACCGAATGGCAATCCAAATCCAACAAGCCGTCCAAACCGCTTAATTCCATCTCCCGGTCCCACAGACTCCTGACAACATCAACATCAAGCCTCCCCGACACATTCAAACTGCGCAAATTCGGAAAAATACCAATCATAACGAGCACATCTTCGTACTCCTCCAACACAACCGACGTAGCTTCGACGCCGTACGATCGCAACGTGTGACCGAACTCCCACTTCATCACCGGAAACAATTCTTGCCAAAAATCGATTTTAAACGTCGTCAAAGCCGGCAATTCATTCAGAATGTACAAACATCCGTCGGCCGTGATGCCAGTATCACGAATATCCAAATACTGAAGTTCCAAACAACTCCCTAAAGTAAGAATCGAGACATCGTTGACGTTCGTGCAGTTCGAAATGTCCAGGTGTTGCAAAAGTGGACAACAGTGACCGATCGCAACAATAATTCCGTTGGTGCATTGCGGTTTGTTTTGGAGATTCAGATGTCGTAGTTGGATGATCGATTGAGGTGGGATTTGACGTAATTGAGGATCCATTGCCGAATTAAAGACTTGGAAGAGTTTTTCGTAGATGTTGTTGATGAATAATGGCGGTTGGTCCGTTAGTTTGTCTTGGGTTACGTCGAAATGGGCGATGACTGTGTTTAGACATAGTTCTTGGAGAGTTGGTGCGTTGAAGGTGAACATGTTGATAGTGATTGGGGTTGGGCAGTTGGGTTGCTTGTATAGGGAATTGGGTTACGTTTGGTGAACGTGGGGTACACGTGGGTATTACGTAGTTTGATTGGTTTTGTTGGTGAGTTGTTTTGGAGATTGTTGCGTGGATTTTTTTGTTTTTATTTGGTGGATTGGTGTGGAAATAGAACGTCGAAGTTGAATGGTAAGCGGTGGTGGTGAATAGTGTTTTGTTTTGTAGTTGGAAGGAATATGGAGAGAGCAATGTAATTATTGAATCGCCGATTTTGCAAAGAAATGCATAAATCGACGTTTTCTGTCATTTGCCGAAATATTTGGTGTGTAAGCATAGACTTTTTTAAATTTCTCTTGAATTTTTCAATATTTCATACAAATTTGGCAGCTTTTTAATTTTTTTTTCCAATTTTCCATGAAAGTTTGCTATTTTTTGTTTTAATTTTCTAATTTTTCATGAAATTTTGCAATTTTTCACCCAAATTTGGCGATTTTGTTTTTCTCCAATTTTTCATGGAATTTTGCAATTATTTTTTAAAATTTTTCAATTTTTCATGTTCAAAACTGCAATGTTTTTGGGCAAAACTGCAATGTTTTTGGGCAAAACTGCAATGTGTTTGGGCAAAACTGCAATGTGTTTGGGCAAAACTGCAATGTGTTTGGGCAAAACTGCAATGTTTTTGGGCAAAACTGCAATGTTTTTGGGCAAAACTGCAATGTTTTTGGTTCAAACTGCAATGTTTTTGGTCAAAACTGCAATGTTTTTGGCAAAACTGCAATGTTTTTGGCAAAACTGCAATGTTTTT
>JAQIXU010002388.1:0-12263 GCA_034701245.1 Strigamia transsilvanica
CAATTATTTTCGCATTTAGAAAAAATTTTCAAATTTCCAAACCGAGTGGAAATTAATCAAAGAAATCAATCAGAAAGAACCAACCAACCCTACCAGATAAACAACAGAAAAAGATAAATTAAAAGTTGTTAATTAACCCCTTTAGGCCAACAAGATTGTTTATATTTCCAGTTGGCAGAGCCACATGTTGACAATATCTGCCTACTGCAGTGTGTGTGTGTGTGCGTGGGTACGCAGTAAGTAATAAGCAGGACAAGTCGATCTTGTGTCCACATCAAGTGGCTTCACTGCAAGGGGTCAAACTAGTGAGTGTCCGAAAGTACAACAGCCAGAGGACACGCGAGTGGAAACGTTGATGTCCAGTTTGCTGCACTGTAGTAAATATTTGCGAGTCTTTCAAAAGAAATTCTTGAACCCACTTACATATTCAGTGCCCTCGAGTAACCCACGCAAAAAGTAGGAAATGTCCATCACCTATAAAGTTGTAAAAACAACCGAACGCGACGAGTCTTATAAGAAATCGTTAAACTCGTAAATATATTTAAGTCAAAGGAGTGTCGAGGAAAGGTACGCTAACTCCACCTAAAGCCATAATTTTATTTATTACTCTCACTAAACCGGTATTAAACATTTTTCTAATACGTGTTTTAAAAA
The DNA here is from genome assembly GCA_034701245.1 of Strigamia transsilvanica. Classification (NCBI taxonomy): domain Eukaryota; kingdom Metazoa; phylum Arthropoda; class Chilopoda; order Geophilomorpha; family Linotaeniidae; genus Strigamia; species Strigamia transsilvanica. The sequence continues at coordinate 655 of JAQIXU010002388.1, forward strand.
ATTAATAACCTGAGTTTTCCAGCGATCTGCCGAATCGAAAACACTAATAAAAGACGCCAAGAAAAATTCCAGAAAAAGGTTGGCGCTCGGCCAACTACTGGATGGCAATTCAAGTGGAGAAAAATAGGAAAACATTACTTTCCAAACGAGAACATGCGGTTTATTCAAAACCATCAAATTGAATATCAAAAACACAACTAGCAATAAAAGAAATTGCCTCACTCACCTCAATAAACTTAAATAACACGAGCCTTAATCACTTCGATTTAGATTTGCAACAATAAACAATAACACAAGCGAAGAAATTGTTTATTGCTATTCGAAACGTGTTTCAATTTATTTTTTGCATTTTCATTTATTTCCAAGAATTGAAACCAAAAAATGCAATCAAAAATTCAATTATAGCATATTTTAACGGCTAAAATGCAAAAACTGACTTACAAAATCAATAAAAAAAAAATTGCTAAACAACAATAATTTCAAATTTTATTATTTCCTTGCCAATAAATCATGGCCAAAACTTAAAGAAACAAACACGAAGAAATAAAATCTCATCATCTAGCTATTTTCATCTTCAATCTCACCTTTACTGCCCACACAGGAACATGGAGGGCAAACTAACAACCCAGAAACACCCGTCCAAAAAAAAATCCTAACAGCTCCCCAGCTACCCATCCAAAAAAATCACGTCGAGAGCAAAAGAAAAGAATAAGACTCCCAAGCACAAGTAAGAAGTAAAAAGAAAAAAGAGCTCTTTAGAAACTTAATCCTTCTTTTCAACTCAAGGACCACAACAGATGCTGGTTTGAGTTATTTCAATAAGAGGAGAAGTAAGAGCAAACTCATTCACGTCTAAAAATGCTCTCTGCACGAAAACTACTTTGCAAGTGGGTAAAGTATAAGAAAGAAATCATTAGACGGGGGCCAAACTCCATTGGTAGTCAAGTCAGTCAAGCGTGGTCGGAAGAGCAAGAGACACCCATTTTAAGTTGATGTGAACGCGAGCGACGAACGCAGGCGCCGACACTATCGACGGAAGAAACGATCAGCTTTTTACGACTCATCAGTCGAAGGAACTCATCAGAGAGAAAACCATCCGCCTAGAAGGGAGGCAAAAGAGAAGAGAAATTTGCCTTTTCAACAAACTAATTGGATATTCAACTATGATGTTTAGAAACGAGACGGGGACAAACGACGGAAATTTTATATTCAAAACAAATGACTACAGTGGAACCTCGCATAACGAGCATAATTCATCCCAGAGTGTTGCTCGTATTGCGAAACACTCGTTAAGTAAAACAGGGGGAGAACATCACCCGCTATGCGAAACGTAGCTCGTTAAGCGAGTCATTTTTTTAGAATTCGCATTGCTCGTTATGTGAATTACTCGTTTTGCGAGATGCTCGTTATGCGAGGTTCCACTGTATTTATACTATTTCTAAACAAACAACTAATGTTTCCATCGCTGCAATCTGTCGAAAAATAAAACGTTAAGCGATGAGGAAGAGATCGAATCGAGGAAAGGAGAATTTCCAGATGAATTCCTTGACTATTGTCGCATGAAAAGAAGAATCCAAATACAAGTCCAACTTGACCCCATGCTGACAAACCACAAAAGGGGCTTTCTTCGACTCGAGTCCAACGATCCGTAGACTTGACGACTGACCTTCCAATAGCACAGCAGACAATCCCAATTGAGTTCACAAAAATCCGATGGACGAGCAAAGAAAGCGCTTACAAGATTGGCACCCGTTCAAATGAGATTGGCCTTGCGAGTGTGTGTGCGAACTAGGGAAAGAAGACAAACGAGAAAGCAAAGGGGTGGGACTTTCAACACTTACCGTTTACTGCAAACACAAAAACAAACCTCTATCTAACATCTAATGGAACGTTCAACCAGACGTGGGCGTTTTGCCATTACACATGTTCATTGCCGCAACATGTGCGCTAAAAACGTCACCAACGATGACCATTTGCATGACTAAATCCATTGTATATTGCGCCCAACAACGGAATAAACAAACAAATAGGGGGTTGCACCTTTCTCATCATCTTCTGGACTGCTGAGTCTTGTGTGTCATATACAATACGTCTACAAGATGAAAGACTCGATTATACCCATCGCACAAAAGATGTGTATCTACAGATTCTTCTTTTCATTTTCCTTCCACGTCACTGATATCACTGCAGGCTTCGTTTTTCCTCTTTATTCACAAACAAAATACAAACACACGAGCCCATAACTTTTGCGCAGCAATTCAACCGGATGTAGAGAAATCTGCCCGGAGAAGTTGCTCCGAAACCCTTTAACTAGTTTAGCCCGTATCAAAATTCACGCCTCCTCAACCGACAAGAATGTCGCGATTCAGAATGACCTGTGGCTATTCTTTGTGCTGTTTCAAGGTAGCATGTCATTTGACCTCATGAAAGTTTGCAAAGACAATAGGACGACGAATTGAATCATTTCGCCCGTCTGCGTCGCGATCTCCATTCTCCTTCTTCACCTAAAGGGCATTTGACACGACCGGCTGCTGCTACAGGACTAAAGCATACAGCCTCAGCTGCCCCCTTGCAATTCCCTCCTCCCACCAATAAGCACGCATGTCAGCTGTGAAATAAAGAACACATGGCCTAAAGTCTCTATTTCCTCCCCTTCTTTTACACCTTTTGTGTATGTAAAAATAAACTCAAACTTCCTGCTTTATTCACATTTCAGGAACATGTTTTGGCGTTTGAAGGTTATTCAAATGCAAATGACGCAAAATAGGTGTGATATGTATTATTAGCTTAGAAATATAATATTTACAAGAGTTTTTAAAAAAATTCAATTTTGGCCCCAAGTGCAGACAATACAGCAAGTTACAAGTTTCTACTAATAAATAAATCTCAATTAATGCAATAACTTGACAAGGCAAGCAAAACAAGACTATTATTTTTTCCTTTGTGGTCTATAAAAATAATCAAGTCCAATATATGGAATAGTAATGAATTTTGCCAAACCCCTAATAACTTATACAGTTTATTGCAGTATCACTCTATATAATCACATTTGATAAAGAATAACTAAATACTACTTTCAGAATCAATTTTGCATCTTAAATTAAAAATGAAATCCCTCTTGTATACGTTTTTTAAGGGAAAGAGCAGAAAATAATCTCAATAGGGGTCTTTTCCCCCTCCATTCTGTCCACTTCAAACATGAACATGACACCAGTTCAGGCCGAGTTGAAAAATTTATTTCATTATGCAAATAAAAAAAAAAAAAAAAAAAAAAAAAAAAAAAAAAAAAAAAAAATTATTAAACCAAAAATTCTTTCAATTGGAAACTCCAATTTTTAGGTGTGAAATGTTGACATCTCAAAAGCCAGCGACTTCAACCATCAAACAAATGCTTCACAAAAAAACCCTCTACATCTTTTTTCTCCCCCATGGCTTTTGTCTCTTAAGGGATATGTTGTGCTTGCATATGTATCAAGTGAGGTGATTCAGACGAAGAAGGGCGTCCCACCCGTCAACACGGTGAAATGGAAACGCTGAAGGGGTCGGGGAGTTGACGTCAGTCTTTAGGGATAAAATCAAGGGAGAGTGTATTTGTTTCAGTGATGGACATTTTACAACATTATCCTTTTTAGTGAGAACAAAAGCGGGAAAAAAAATCGAGAAAAAAAATTATCCCCCCCAAAAAAAGAAGAAAAGAAAATCAATTTATTCCGAAGAATAAATTGAACTCCGCCGCATTTTCGTGCATTATAAAAACTTAGTAAAATTTGTTTAAATGTTTTACGAATTTGAAATATTTATATTCCCTTCTCACATCCATCGTTTCCATTTGCTAATCTCTCATCTCGTGGGGTTTCAAAATGCTGTGTGGTCACGCTCAGTGGACAAGGGTCAGTTACATCATCAAAATCAATTCTACACGTTCGCAAGCTCGATTAAACATGCATTATTTTTGCATCGGCTCATGAATATTAGAAAACCGAAGAAAAAAGAACAAAAACAAAGTTTGACCCTTCAATTTACCCATTTATAATGCAACTTTCGCCAAAATCCATCAAACAAAAAAGCACCTGCTTCAACGGAAATAAAGCTCCCCTGCACGACTTTAATCCAAACCAATACTTAAGAAACAAAGAAAAAGAATCAAAAACACACTGACCACAGCATTTTACATTTAAATCTCCCCTAAACCAGATGTTCCAAACCTGTGATAGGCGTACCGGTACCGGTAGGTGATAAGTGGATTTTGAATGGAATTTTTGATATTTTGTGGAAAAATTTGATTTTTTTGAGGAGATTGTGACTATTTATTGGAATTTTGCTGTTTGATTTTGTGATTTTGAAGAAAATTTTAATATTTCACTAAAGTTTTTAATTTTTCGAGGGAAATTTTTCATTTTTTGAATGGAATTTTGGTTTTATTTGTGGAAATTTTGATATTTTGGGGGGAAAATGTTTAATATTTATGGATTTTTGGTGTTGGATTTTGTGTTTTTGTGATTTTTGACTGGAATTTGTGAAGGTTTTTAATTTTTTTTGGATTCTTGGTGTTTGACCTACCGGTAAGTCACCATTTTGTTCTCTACTAACAGCTACACCATCTTAAAACGATTTGAAACCTCTGCCCTAAACAATTACAACTATTTTAAATTCTATTTATACTCCGCATACCAGTACTCAATTACACAAATCTTTAATTCTAATTCCTCGAGCACACACCAACCCTCATTTGTGTTTCAATCTCGCATCATTACTTATATCTAAAATAATTAAATATTGATCACAACGAAAAAGAAAGCAAACCCAATTTTCTGCTGCTCATTTCTCATGTCAATCAATCTACCTCCCCTTTCATTTTCCCTTTTCACTTCCTCCAACCTTAACCACGAATAAAGAAAATACTTTAAAACGAAAAAAAACAAAAAAATCAACACTACAAGAGCTGAGTCATCAACCGATATCTCTTCAAATGTTGCCCACCTTTCGCCTCAACAGACAACAAAAGCCATAATCCGGCACGTGCAATTCTCGTGGGGCATCCGCGCATCCCTGCAAACCTAACGAGAAATAGGGAGGACGATACTCAGTAGGCAATTGAGTGCCAAAGTCCTGCCAAAGATACCATCAGTTTGCATCAACTCAGGCACGTGGCAATCCCGCTCTGCCACGGACGTCTTCCTTTTACAGCGCTACAAGTGTCCCCCTCACGTTCGCGACCCTACTTCCTCCAGATGTTGCCTAGGCAACGACGTCGGAAACGATATTGTTCGCGGCCCCTCGCAGCGCGGATTTTCCGCTCGGCCGAATTCAAGGCGGGGGTTTCAGCTTCAAGATTGTGCTTCTCCTCATCATGAGGTAAGGGAGGAATAAAAAACAGAGGGGGAACGAAAACGTGGGGTGGGGAAACGTATCTATCGGTGTCAGGAATCAAATGATGGCGGGAAAAAGAGAAACCCAAACTCCACAATTGATACGATAACCATCGGGGAATTGAACTCGGCATATACAATTAACCCACCCAACATTTTCCCCCTCCCTTTTCAGTCTCCGACGTCCAGTGGCGTCCCTAACTCCATTAAGGAATTCACCATGTTCCTACATATTCTTCCCAGCCTCCCACTCCGAATGTTTGACAATCCCCGAGAGAGGAAATACTAACATTGGACAACGTGAGCAGACAGAAGCAGCGCCAATTAAGACACAAATTGGAGGCTTCGTCAACCAACACATAGTGGCCGGTTTGTCCACGTCACTACAGAAGAAAATGGGGGAAGAGAAGTGTACGTAGATAGACATCGCCGTGGGAAATAGAAATAGTCTACGACTAATTCCCTGGCGGGGGTTCGGCACTCATTTCCGGCTTTCCGTCATGCTGTCCGTAAATCGTATTAGATTTATCCGAGCAAAAAATAAAAGTAAAAGAGGATGAATAGAGGGGTTATACAGTGTTTCCCAGCCTTTTTTGTTCCATATCCCACCTAAGCCTTTCTAAAATTCTTATTTTTATTATTTTTAATTTTCAAAAACTGAATTGTTCACTGAAGAAACTTGGGTTTTAGGACGTGTTCTTTAACTCAAGTACCGTCCAGCACTGCACTTAAAAAATTAGGGATTTTATTTCATTCATATCTATCCAGAGTTTCGTATTAGATTTCATGCGATAACCCGCTACGATGAATATGCATCACTACGCGATAAAATCAACGCATTCAAATCACGGTATAATTAAAATGCACCCAAACATTGTATTTCGCTATCACTGAAAGTGAAAGGTAAGATTTCAACCGGTATACCTTATCATTCATCAAATACGAGAATCCAAGATCAATGCACACGCGAGGAGTATCGCGTGATTCCATAGCAGCTGTCAATCTTTCCTTTTCCATCTGTTTCACAATGCGTTTGCTCACGTGGTCACTTTTCATCTTCGAATCTAGAAACACACACAAAAGAAAATAATAAAAAAAAATAAAAATAAAAATCTAAAAAAATTAAAATTTGACGTTAAGCCTTTTCGACTTCCACACCCAGGGCACAGTTTATGTTAAACCTCAATCTCGGTTTGTGTTTTTTGGGACTCAAAGGCTTGAGGGCGGCCGAGATTGTTCAAAATTCAAATCCCTTTTTCCGCTCAAATTGACATAGGAGCGTGGGTTGTTTCTCATCTGTTTATTTTTCGGCTTGCCCAAGCCCTGCTCCCTTTCGAGTATGAAAGAGAAAAGGGGGCTTTTACCCACAGAGACTCAAAGGGTAGAACAGACAACAGTAGGGTATTACTGTGCACGTTTATACACGTGGTTTGCATAATCCACAAGCTTCCATTATATCCTAGCCAAAGGACATGTCTTCCTTTTGTTTCCATTCATTTTTTAAAAACTTCAATTTCTAGGTATTCTAAGTTTTCTAGGTTTTATAAAACCATTCAACTACAATTTCAGCAAAACGACTGCATAATACATTCGTTATGATAATTTCCTGCGTAAAGTGCTGTAAATCTCGAACAAACACAAGCCAGAAGGCGCCATTAATATCAAACGTATTGTCATCAATCGGAATATCGATTGCGAGCAGACGTTGTTTGCACAGAAGCGCAATCTGCATCCTGGACACCTGAATGGATGATGAACAACCGGCTGATTCAAAAGAACAACCAAATCAGCTATAGACAAATCTTTGGTTTACGCATGCACCACTGGGCCCGTCTTTTGTCCAAGAAGCAGCGGGGTTCATCCATCACACGCTCAAATCGATCGGCAAATATGCCAAACCAGGCCTTTATACATAATACCAGATGGACCAGCATATTGCGCATGCGTCCATGGGCTCATTACTTAAACAACATTTGACCCATTTTTTAACTTTAGACATTTTCAAGTGTCAGTCGGTGCAGACAGTCGACAGGGAGGGTCAATTTCACCCATTTCCACCAGCAGATGGTCAACAGACTGCCAGTGGGTGCATCAATCGGGAGGGTCCCTCAATCCACACCATCTATCTCTTTAAATTATAAATGATAGTCAAAGAATAACAGTTAAATATTAAAACCCACCATCTTGGACACCCTCTTCAGCCATTTTTCTGTTCTTCTTCTTCTCTTTTTGCATTTGTCTCTTCATTTTCTTTCCTTCATTTACTTTCAATAATCGTTTCTCTTTCCTCGAATCTTTATTCTATCAAAAAAAAAATTTAAAACAAAATTATAAATAAAAAAAAAACATAAAACTTTGATCCCTCAAAACGACCCCTCGTTTCCTTTCAAATTCAATCAGCTGTACCGTTCAGGGACGCACCGACCACCACCCCCCGTCCAACTGCTGTCAATCAACCGGACTTGATCACCCACTACATCTCAAACTCAAACTCTATTCGACAAAAAAAAAAAAAGCTCGAGCTTCCCATGAGTGGAAGCAAGAAGAGGTGAAATGCACTTAATTGGCAAAGGGACAGTTCAATATTTACACGAAGGACTAACTGAGCAGTGAGTCGAGGGATATAACCACCCAAAGCCACCCATAGAAAAAGGGGCAAATGAGGGAAAGCTCATCTCTTAATCCATTTAACAATCTCCCGCTTCAAGTTGCAATTTCCATGTAAACACACAATCTACAAACTTGATCAAAACTTACTTCAATTACTTTCACTCTTATAAACACCACACCAGCTGTCATTTATTCCCTATTCCACTCACAAACAATCAAAATATCAAAACAAACATTTTTTCTTTCTTCTTTCCATATATAAAAATTCAAATTTCGCCGTTTTCTTGCCACAATTTTCTTGCCAGCTGGGCAAATCGCAACCCTTTCTCTCCTAAAAAAGTAATAAGCATTTCATTTCTATGCGTACACCATCATTTCCCTTATACCATTAAACCAACAGCAGCTGAGCACTTAAAAATAATGTAAAACATGCTTAGGGAAATCAATGAACAAAAACACATCAATGTGTAAAAATGGCAGCAAAACTTCATTAAATTCCCCTACCTTAAACTGCGCACACAAACATCCTTTACCGTGGACTCTAATAACAATTTGAGTAAACAGGCTAAATTACTCTCTCATTAAAACTCCTTCAGTCTACCTCCCTCCACTTTATTGACCCACAACAAAATATGTAAACAACCTCTATACATAAAGAAAAAATATCTAACCTCCAATTAAAACCATTCATATAAATCACACAGAAATTAATTCATTTTTACAAAATTTACAATATAAATTACAAAAACAAAAAAAATATTTAATGTATCTTGTCAGAGAAAGCTGTTAACGAGAAAGGAAAACTAATTGAAAAACTAATGCGACGCTTCCACTAGAGGACTTTTGGGAACAATAAGTGCATTCGAAAAACAGCAACATTTTGGTTGTTGTACAGTCGAAACTCGTTATAACGAATCGCAAGGGACCCTAGAAATCGGTTCGTTATAACAAGAGTTCGTTATATCGAAATTTTTTAACATGGTGTTCTATGGCTGACCAACCAAGTAAGTCATATACAAAAATTCGTTATAACAAAAATTTATTATAACGCGGTTCATTATAACGAGTTTCAACTGTATTCCCAAAAAATGTTTCTAATTAATTATCCTACAACTACACCATAAGAAATATCAAAAACATAAATATCCCTGCCACAACGGCTTTCCCAATCCCTATTACCCTACTTCTTTCTTCGCTGCCCATCTGGGGAGAGACCCTATTACTTCATACAAAACTTTCTAATGGGGGGTCCCACGGTCCACTATTAATTCATCTTATCGAGACTGTCCCTCTCAGCTCTCACCAATGGTCACTAGTGCACTTGACACTTTGCTCAATCATTTGGCATTACATGCATGCCATATTTATTACAATAACTGAGAAAGCGAGGTGTAATGAGTGACAAATTGTCGTAATGAAAAAATCATTTATCAAATTAATATTAAAAGCAAACAGTGGGCAAAAAATGGACGCAGCTGGAAAATGTCTCAACCCTTTTGACACCCCTTTTGCCTTATTTATGAAGACGCGTAGAAATTGCTACAAGCCAAGATAGGCTGGCGAATACCGATTAAACATATACTTCGTGACGTAAATGGATTTTACTCAATACATGTACAATTTATTGGTTGTCAGACATATTCGCAACAGTGAGTGAATATTAAAACATAAATAAATAAATGACTTGCCAAACTTAATACTAACACTTATGATTGAAAGGATCACAATAACAAACGGGTCATTAGCTTAACTCAGCAGTTGAAGTAAAAATGGACGTCATCCTTATGTCTGTCACACGCATCCGACTTCAATCAAGTGACTATACGACCCAAGTTAGTAAGAGAGCTTCATCAATCAATCATAATACCAAAGATAAGAGTCCCAAAGTGAATCACCCGCCATTACTGAGCGAGGGTGAAAAATTAAGCGCATAAAAGACAAGTGCAAGGTTGAAATAAGAAAAGCAATAAGGAGAAACTTTTCTGCTCTAGCAAAACATTTCTTCGAGCCTAAACGAGGCAAAGATGGAGCACCAGCCATCTATCCTTAGATGGGAACTCAATGACATTGCTGATGGAATAATTCTTAGGGTGTCTTGGGAACGGACAGCACTTCAATTCCAAGTGGACGCCCAATGAATCCATCCTAACAACTTCTCCCCTCAACTACCTCCTAACTCAAAAACAGCCCCTCCAACTCACTGTTCCTAAGGTATTAAAAAAAAACAGCAAATTGTTGGACGAGTAGCAGATGGTGAGGCATTACCAATTCCACTCACATTTCCTTGAAAACTGTTTAATTTTAAAATGTATTTACAATTTACAATTGTAACAATTTCTCTTTTATATCTTGCAAAATTTAATCTAGCTTTTTTTTCTCGCAATTATGTTTTTATTTCTCTTTTTGGACCTAAAAACACAATAGAAACTGAAAAAGACAATCTTATTTTTAGTGCAAGCCACTTGTGTGATTGCAGCCTGTAGCCAGACAAATCCAATAAAGGACTTTCCTCAACACGACCCATTTTCAAACTTCCTGATTCAGTCCCTAAAAAAATAAAGCTTCAGTGTCCACCAAGCCCTAGTGGACATGGCCATAATCTGGTTTGTACAATACTATTTCCCTACACCAAAAGTGCCTTCATACTTGTATCTGTCCCCAGGTGCTCCTTGAAATGGCTTTTTTGAATATTATAAAGAAAATAGCCGCAAAAGTGAAACTTACAGATAAATCAATTTCTTCAAGATTCTTCGCTAAGGAATCATTACATGTTGTAAGAACTGATTCTCTGCATACAGTTTGTTCTTCACTATAAAAACAGATAATAAAAAAAATTGTAAAATCTTTTAATAATAATAATAATAAAAAAATAAATAAAAAAAATGTAATAAAACAAACCCATTTAAAGGGTCTCGGGGTCGTGAATGGCAGAGCCAGAGTGGTCGTTCCCACGCATTGCTCTTGTTTTCTTGTTGTTTGTATGCTGTGTCCATGTTGGGTTCACATCTGTCTTTCAGCTGCGAACACAGACTGCGAAACGTGGTCATGTCGCTCGATTCTGCTAGTGTCAGTTGTAAATCTTTGTAACGAGGTAGACTACAAATAGAAATGTTTATTTAATTAAAAACAAAAAATTAAAAAATTAAAAAATTAAAAAATAAAAATAAAAAAACAGCAAAAATAATTTAAGAAGCCACTATCTTAATCAAGTAATCTCTATCTCTGCAATGAGATGTAATTTAAATAAATCATTACCACATACCAATTCAACCACCAAATTAATTGAAAAACCAATTAAAAGGGACAAATCTAGATGCAGTTCATTACAGTCAAGATTATTAATGTTAAAACTGAATAACTGATAAATAATTCAGTTAACTTCAATTTGCACGAGTGCTCCGATTTTTTAATTTTATTAACCAAAAACAACAAAAACACAAACTTTGAATGCACCTAATGAAAGAATTATTTATTCTCAACTAGTTTGTTTTGTGTGTTACATCATTTTTGCATGTGCATACGTGCTTACAATTTTTCATTAGTGCAATTCTTAATACAGGTCGAACCTCTATATAACGAACTCGCTTATTGCGAATTCCTCGTTATAAGGAATTTTGAAAAACAAATGGC
>JAQIXU010002389.1:0-12262 GCA_034701245.1 Strigamia transsilvanica
ATGTCGCCATGCCGCCCCCGAAGGTCTGCCGCCCCCGAAGGCCTGCCGCCCGTGTGTTGGGCACACCCAACACACGCGCTTGGTGCGGCCCTGTTAACAATTACCTGTATAATTTACATATTTGTGTACATTTTGATACGAATGATCTGGATAAAAATTATTGCCTGTTTTACGAAACCAAGAATTAAAATCAGCAAAATATAAATTTCTTTTTGCACTACCATGCATTAACTCCGTATAGTTAACGCCAGTCTCTTGTAAATTTTGGCCTAAGCCACTATCTAATTTCGAAATGGAATATCTTCCTTCTAGAATCTTAAGTTTACTGTTAATGCTTACTTATGGTTGAGATAAACCCCGACTCTTACTTGTTCACCGAATTTTCTCAAGTATGTTTGCAAATCACCTAAAGGGCAATATTCAACTGCTAAACAAATTCTTTGGCCTCTGGTGCAACAGGCTACCAAACGAACAACATTTGGATGGGTACCAACATCTTTCAGAATTTTAATCTCTTCGAGTAATTGAAGCTGGTCACTGTTACTGGCATTAGCTGTAAATCACATTTTTAGTTTTAAAGTTAAATTCAATGAGTAATACAATAATAAAATGAACTTATTTACCTTTTACCATTTTCACAGCTACTGTTCTTTTGTTATACTCAGCTTTATATACCACACCAAAGGCTCCTTGACCAATCTGTTCTTTAATTTTTATAGTTGATATGTCCACTTCAAATTTATCAAACTTGTTCAACAATTTTTTACAAGTTATGTAAAGATCATTTGTTGCATTGGAATAATCTTGGTCCTTAAAAATATGTAAACAATCCAAGTTGTAATACTTCAGTCTGAGCACAAAATCAGGTTTGTTTACTTCGCAGTCTTTCTGCTTCTTTTCCAATTTCTTATTACTTTGTCTCCTCTTGTAACAACAAAAACAAAGGATAACAACACTAAGAATTATCACTCCTATTACTACTCCTATTGTATACCATAGTGCTGTTACAAAATAAAATTGTAAATAATTTAATTGATTGATATATTGTAATTGGACAATTAAAGTACCTCCAATGCTACCGTCAAGTGTATTGATTTCGACGTGATTTATCTTAGCTCTAATTGTAAAATTACTTTTTATGGTTACGCTATCACCACCAAGGCTAATGGCATATAAAAATACATCGTAATTGCTACTGGGATCCAAATCAGCGAAAGAAATAGAAGTTTCATTCTGCAACATTCAAGATAATGTGTTAATCTGTATAGTTGCCAACAACTATGAAGCCAATGGCAATCCAAGAAGAAACTTAATATTCCTATTTCTTCAGTATTTACCTCTAGTAAGATTGCGCTTTTACGTAAAAATTTGAAATTGGCTCCTTCGGAGACATTTAGAGCCTTCGAGACAGTCAATGAATATTTGATGATTTTGTTATCGCGTGAGGTATGTAAGGGTTTTTTCCAAGAAATATTAGCAATACCATTTGCTACAACTATTTGAAGATTATGCGGAGGATATGGGCCTAGAAAAGTTTCGTAAATGTTTAAATTTGATTACAATTCTCAATGTATTTAACCTACCACAAATATTGAAATTGTTGTTGTGAACATCGAGACATGAAAGTGTAGTGAACCAAAATTTTAGTTTACTGCTTTCCTCGTATTTGTCTCTGCTCGTACTTATGATATCAACAGTGTAGTTACTACTGTACTTAAGATCTGTTAACACAATAGTGGGAAATCTTTTTGTCTGTAAAAAGCATTAATTAATGAAAATGCTAACTCATTTAGTGGTAACAACAAAAAACCTACTAAATCTACTTCTTCCTTCACGTAGTCTCCGGTCACTGATTGGGGATACCAAAAAACAGTATAATAACATGATTTTGCTATAGGAATCAATAGAAGTTTGAAACACATTGACTTTTCAATCTAAATTTTGCATTAAATACCTGAAGATTCATCCAAGCTTAAAACTACATCAATAGCATTGTTATTGTGTGAAAGCGACATATTAGAAACAGTGACATTTTCAGGTGGCATTAACTCTTTTGCTTCTGAAAACAGTTGAAATAATAATATTTACAAAAGGAAAATCACATCAAAGCAATTTTAAAAGATTCACCGGTTAGTTGAATCCACTCGCTTTGTTCGGACACTACAGTAGATCCGTTTGGAAAAACTGCCGTCACGAAGAATTGATATTGCAAATCATTGGGCAAGTCTGTGACTGGAACTACATCATAAACACCCTGCAAAAAACAGTTTGTCAGCCATGAGTACTGAGATGAAAATATTGATTTAGTATATCAATTTACTTGGCCTTGTGTGATCCATTGACTGGTGACATTATCATTTGTTTGGATTCTCATTTTCAATACGTATACTGCAGGAGGTAGCTTGTTCTTTTTCATCCTCCATTCTATGTAAATGGTGGACAATGGTTGGTTTTCTTCTACTTCCAAGCAGAGTAATGATGGCTTGCTGATGAGGTTGTTGTTGGCTATTCTTGATCCTAAAAGTAAAAGTAATTTTTTATTTTCAAAGCAAGATAACAAAAACACAATTTTAGTTACCTGAAATAGTGGAATTAAATCTGCATTCACACGATTGTTTGCAATAGTCATTTTCCTAAATTAAAAAATATTAAAAGTAAAAAATTAAAATAAACATTACCGTTGCAAGTTTGGCCCAAACACGAAAATCAGTACTACTTACACATATTTCAGTACAATTTTCTTTGTTGCTACTGGCAAATATATCTGATTCAAAAATTTGTAAACACTGAAAGATTTAAACAAAATTGAATTATTTTCCATGCATGACATAAAATCTGAATATCCAAAAAATCGTAAAAATCTTAATATCAACAAATCTTAAATGTACAAAAAAAAAAATATTAAATATCCAAAAAAAATCGTAAAAATCTTTAAAAAATCGTAAAAATATCCAAAAAATCTTTAATATCCAAAAGAAATCGTAAAAATCTTTAAAATATCCAAAAGAAATCGTAAAAATCTTTGAAATATCCAAAAAAAAATCGTAAAAATCTTTAAAATATCCCAAAAAAAATCGTAAAAATCTTTAAAATATCCCAAAAAAAATCCCAAAAATCCCAAAAAATCCCCAAAACCAATAAAATCCCAAAAAAACCAAAATTTCAAATGTAACAATAGGCAATAGGGCCAATGGAGAGACAAGTGATATAGTTATTAGCACCAATAAATTATGATCGACACAACACATGCATGCCACAAGCAACAAAACGTAATAACCAACGCCAGACCAAAATAAAAAATGCTGCCACCAATCTTAATCTTCATCTAATTGATCTTTATCGACCCAAAACTCACCTGTTTGCATTCCTCAGTCTTACATTTCCACACGAATGGCTCGACAAACTCAGTAGGAACCTTAAACAAAAATTTAATCAATTAAATCAACCATCCATTCATGTAAAACACAAAAAAAAAATCTTAATTATTTCACTCTCAGAAAAGGGAAACACGGATTAAAATAACTGGATACCCCCATGTCCAATTTCCTGTTCTCCACATGGAGAGAATTAAATCACAGTAGGGGTTGACCCACACCCCTAGTCCCTACTTGTTCTACATATTTCCACAACATTTTTAAAAGTCCAAAAAAATTTTTTTTCAATTCGTCCGAATACTTTTCCATGTCTTCTATTACGAAATTCAACGCTAGACGAGTAATTTGATAGTTTTTAAAAAACAATTTTAATAGAATTTTTTTTCCAGTTATATAATTGGTAAAATTGAACTAAATAAAGAAATTGATGAATAAATTCTTACTGGATCGTGGAGGAAACATTTCGCTTCACACATTGCTTTGATAATGCTGTTTGGTGACGTTTGGCCAGAAGAGATAGAACTGGCAACAACAAAGAGATACATAGTTAGCTGGAGCATTGCGATTCATAACTCATTCAGTGCTGCTGCATAGGTGGTAACGTGCGCTCCATGCGGTGTAACTTATGTTTCTGTTAATCTCCTGCCTGCTGTAAACTCCGCCCATGCGGATTGGACTGACAAGACAGACTGGCAATGGCGAATGAGATTCAAATTTACTGGTTTTGATTGATAGTCAGATTTATTTTTGTATAATTACAATTTTATTTTAGGACCCCCTAGAGGTGCTACTGATTTTTTTGGGGCCCTAATGTTTCTTTTGGTTTTTTGGGGCCCTAATGTTTCTTTTGGTTTGTTGGGGCCCTTGATGTTTCATCTGAATATTTTTGGGCCCTTGATGTTTCATCTGAATTTTTTGGGGCCCTTGATTCGTCTGAATTTTTTTGGGCCCGTAAAGTTTCTTCTGAATTTTTTTTCCGGTTTCCGGTTTCCGGTTACTCCATTCGGGTGCATTATACTTAATTCTTTGGACAATTTTGCATCGCTAATAGGTGTCCCATTTTTTTATTTCCGAAATCTGGTCACCCTGATGGTCAGTAGACTTGTTCGCGATACGATATACCCCAATACTGCAAATTACCATAACACCGCAAATTACCTCAACACCGCAACATGTTAATTCTTTATGTTTTTTTGGTAACGTTTTGGTGTCGTTTTTGCCACTTTTTGAGCACGAAACCCAGGAAAGTGCCTAATACTCGACCAAAACGTCACCAAAAAGCCGAAAAAGAGTTATTTTCAGCTTTCTGGAGATGTTTTGGATCTTTGGTGAAGTTTTGGCCACTTTTTGGTAACTTTTTTGGCATCAATTAAAAAAAAATTCTCTTACAATTGGCCGAAATTTTACTGTGTACTGGGATTTATTTAGACTTATACAAACGTGCTCACAACCATTGTACCTATTTTTATACAAATACCCATTACTATTGTGCAGCAGTGACTACACGCAATGTCTACTAATATTATTTTTGAATCTCGATCAAAGAAATTGCATGGTAATGAGGCTTTGCAATACATCAATCAGCTGCAAGCAACAACATTAGAGTATGCTATAGAGTATGTTCAGCACGTGACCTTCGCTTTGCATTGTGGGTCAGGGTTGCCTAACAACCCTCCAAACCACTGCCGGCGCCATGTTGGTGTACAGGCACCAACGTAAACAAATAGGATTTCTTCGAATTTGATCGTTTTTGTATCATTTTGAGTGAATTTTGACCTAATTGTTTGGAATTTGGACACAATTCAATGTATATAAGTAAAATAAACTTTGTAAGCCACATTTCTATTTAAAATCGAATAAAAATATTTTATTTTTTCAGTAATTGCGTTTCTTGTTTTTTTTTGTACATTTGTATCGTAAACGTTCTAAATGCATCGTACGATAAACCTTTTTAATCCACGTAAAATAAACGTTTCAGGTGCAATCATTCAAACATTCGTTGTCAGGTGCAATTGTTGTCATTTCGTTTGAAATTTCTGCAGTGATTATTCAATGGCAAACAATTATTCTGATTACTTTCAAGGTCTGGATGCCAATGCTTAGTCAAGATACATTTCCACACTTCAATTCATCAATGATATGGATCTATACAAACTACACAAAAATGATTTTAATCAGGAGACAGGCATATTTACCTGATTTAAATATTTCTGATATTATATTTTACCTTGTCCACACCACTAGTTTTTTAACCATGCGGGAAATGAAAGCTTATAAAAAGTTATTAATGTCTCCCTCTCTGACATCCACACAAATGACCAGTATAATTTTTGGGTTGTGGAATCTAAGTCTCGGCCTAATGGCATTCACCGATGTGTTAGCAAATTGATAAAATAATTACAAACGATAAATGGAAAAAGATTTTTTCACAATGGCTTTGAACGTTACCATTTCTACTTAAACAATGCAGCCAACGAATCCAAAGAGTTATGTCTTAGATCAGTTCGTTGGGGACAAATCACAGACCGCACATTCTTTCGTAGTTCGAACTCTGTTATTAACAAAAAATTCAAACAAAATTCACTTTTTTTTTCATCTTAGTTCATGGCAATATTTTAAAAATTCAACAACAGCAGGTGCACTCAAAAACTCAACATTTAAACAGCAAACCACATGTTGAACCAGAGGCTTAACTCCAAATTGATGAAAGATGAATTTTAAGTAGCAACTGCAAAGCCATACCTTGAAATAGAAAATAACAAAATTTATTGCCGCATTTGATTAAAAATATCCGAAATTGTACGACCTCGAATTTGACAGTGACAAAAAAGTAGCCAAATGGAGTGCTCTAGCAGAATTTTTTGAAATTGATCAGACCTCACCATTGCAATGGCTGCTCGAGGTGACTGCCACCCGCTACAGTGTTTGAGCTGCCACACCGCCTTGAATCGTGGCAATCCTCTCAGCCAAACACATTGGGAAAGCACACATTACCCGCTAACTTCGTAGTGGCGTTGTCACAGGTTGATCATTCTGCGACTGAGTTTTGCACAGGAGATGCGAGGTTTAGACACCCAGGCAGGTAGAAGTAGGTTTTGCTTGCAGAATGATGAATGGTGCGCATCAGAGAAGGGCTCCTGATGTGGTGACCCTGGTCAGCCGCTTCCCAGGGACGTGAATAAGATCTTCACGAGTCCCAATTTGTTTTTATGGTTTTTATTTGGGAATTTAAAATAAAGTGGTTTTATTTTGAATTTATGTTAAGAAATATTATTATCTTTCATGAATGTTGGAAAAACTGAATTATCTAAAGTGTTTAAATAAATTGTCTGTTTTATTTAAAATATAAATCTGAAATGTTCTCATTTATAATGATGTATTTGTACAATTCAGTGAAAACTGTCTCAATTTGCACCCGAATTACTCCCCTCATAGCTATCGGCAATGCAGCTGCCGATGGTTGGCTCGTGCCTGGGACAAGTTAGCTTGGCCCGGGCCCGAAATTCTGCACCTGTTTTGCACACGATTTTGCGTGCAACCAATCATTGCAACGTTCGGCGCTGCATTGCGTATGCGCCGCGGCCGATTTCAAGCTGTTTTCTTGTGTTTGAAATCATTCTTGCTTCCACCTTCCACTTGCTCACCTCTGTGTCACAGCTTATGCTACCATGCTAAGTTTTGATCGGTGATTTGGAAGATTTGCACGATTCAACTTGTTGTTCTGGACTGTCACGTTCAGAACAACGAATTTCCGACGATTCCTATCGACTCGCACAGCGACCAGCCCAGTTGCCGTCGCCGAAGGACGCGGACGCCTGCCCATCCACGGACGGCAGAAGAGAATAACGAAGACTGGTGAGAAATCTCCACGAGTTTCCGGCGGTAACACGCCGACGTCCCGAGAGACGGAACTCCCGATCTTTGCACGAGTTTATACTCGAGAGAGTGTTTTTCTTTTCCTTCTAATCTCGTTAGAAGAATTAGGGTTAGAAAAACGAGCAGTTATAACTTTCCCGCCATTATTGTTCGCGCGCAGCAATCTCATTGTCACGCATAGTGTTAGGAAAATATAATTTAACTTATCATTTTATCAGTGCTATTTTCAACCAACTATTTAACCATAAATTCCTTGTATTTATTAACTTCTGTCAATAAATTCTCGTGCTCATTGTGCAACTGAATCGTCTGTTCATTTGCGCTATTTAGAATAACATATAAATCCCCTAGACAACCAAACCAACCAACAATATCAGTCCGTGGTCCGAGGATGGGCATTCAACTCAAGATTCATCTTGGAACCCGAATCGACCAAGTAATTTTAGTAATAGTTACAATTGTAGAAGAAATCCCACCATTTTGAAGTGTCTTTATTGTGTGGAAATCAAGATCGCGACACTTGGGGGCCCGTCGGGGATTCTCCAAATTGAATTTAGATTAGAAATAGTGCTATTTTTCTCTCTTTCTTTTCTAAAAAATACTAACAATGTCTCAACGTGGTACAAATTCACCGCCGCTAGAGAGGAGACTTACACGCGGTCGGAAGCGAGGTGGTGTAAAACACCAAAATGGTATTGAGCCGCCTTCTCCAGACATAAGCGATAATCTCGCTTCTCCCGGCACCAAAGAATTTCAAGGACGAGACTCACCAGTTTCTGGGCGAAATCCGCCGGAATCAGAAATGATAACCGAAACGGATCCAGCTGCAGGATCGGCTAAAACGTCAGTCTGGACAGAGTCGGACAACTCATCACCGGCGATTGATTCAAGTCCGCCGAGAATAACTATGATTGAGGCGCTACGTCGTCCAGCTCGCCTTCAAGGGGCAGAAGTGGAGGACGATATAACTGTCGAGCAAATTCACAAGAGAATGATTGATCACGCAGCTCAAAAAGTGACTGTTTGGCACGAAAACGGTCGAGATTTTCACGAATTTCACCTCAGAAAGTGACTGTTTGGCACGAAAACGGTATTTTAATTTTAATTTTCCATTAAATTTATGTTTCTTCTTAATTTAAAACACTGATCAATTGGTTTTTGAACACCCACCACATTATTATGTATTCGGCCGAATATTAGTTCACATTTGGCCGAATACATAATATTCGGTTTTTTGGCCGAATAGGCCGAATAACCGAATGTAAACCGAATATTCGGTGCAACCCTACTCCTATGAACCGCAAACAGCGCGTTTAATTATACAGTGGAACCTCGCATAACAAGCATAATTCGTTCAGGAGTGTTACTTGTATTGCGAAACACTCGTTAAGCGAAACAGGGGGACTCCCCTAATAGGGGAGTGCTGCATCAATCTGTGTTTAGAATGTCACTCGCTATGCGAAACGTAGCTCGTTAAGCGAGTCATTTTTTTAGAATTCGCATTGCTCGTTATGCGAATTAATCGTTTTGCGAGGTGCTCGTTGTGCGAGGTTCCACTGTATTGCATATATATGTTACATGCACCAGTTCTACGAAGTAGTTTGGGCCGTTCCAATGAATGATATTGTATTGATGAATTAAAGGTTAGTTGAATCGAGGATAAATATTTATAAGACGCGAAAGTGCAACCCCACCGCAAGTTAGAGATTTCCCTTATTTGGTGTTAGTGGAAAACGAGCTTGCAACAACTTTTGACTTGACATCCAACCTGTGCACCACGTATCATTGCTTCTGTTCAAGCTGAGTTCTGATCGGTGCAATTGGATTCTTCAACCGTCTTTTGTTGCGCTCGTGAAAATCACAATTGCAACCGCACGTTTGATAACCAGGGTTATCAAACATATTGCTCACATTAACTCCTCACTTTGATTATTGTACTTAAAGTCATTTCTCGTATTGTTTGTGGCATTGCGAGGAAGGCAGAAAATCCACCCACAAAAACCCTCAGCCCAAAAACATTAGTTGAGACACAAGTTGCCAGAGCGCACACAACTTAGTTTAAGGACATTGGTCACAGTGGGGGAGTGGGGAGACTGGACCAATACAGAGGGCCCCTTTGCAAAACAGAGGTGCACTCTGGGATTGTGGCCAGGTGACCCACATTCCACAGGCCAACCCTTCAGTCTCTTGTAGAAGTTTGAGTCAGACAGTCACATACAGCAGTTGGAGTTAGAAGGTCAGCAGCAGCCACTTTTGGAGTCCTTGCTGGACAAGCTTGTGGCAGTGGGTATTGTCTCCTTTGTTTTAAGGGGGATTGCAACCAGCTGTGGAATTCGCATCTTTTGGGCAGAGAATTTAATCTTAAAATTGGCTTTCCCCTCTGGATGGAATTTAGTTTTGGCTTTTGTGTGTTTTGGATTTTGAGTTTTGGAATTTTCCAGTTGATCTTTATCTCCGGTTGCATAACCTTAGGAACTTGATTGTTTTAAAATAGGGAGTTTGGGTCTGCTTAGATTAGAGTTTTTGAAGTTGTTGGATAACTGGCATTTTGTTTTTGGGAAAAGAAAAGTCGAGCTGGCACAACCTGATGTACCAATGGCAGTGCAGGTCTCGATGATTCCAAAGTTTACTGGGAATGCCAAGGGCGGGGCAACAATTGACGCGTTCATCGACGAGTCAACTGCCATAGCCGCGGCAAATGCCTGGACTGGAGTAAACGCGTGTAATATCATGCGTTCAAAGATGTTTGACAGGGCTCGAACATGGCTGAACACATGTTCTACTGCACGCCGATGCGTTGTTTTGACAGATTTTGTTGCATTATTGAGGGATAGATTTGGCCAAGAACTAACAGCCGGGGTGGCACTAGAGCAGTTTTACCAGGCAGTTCAGGAAAAGGGCGAGACTACCACTGTCTTTGCAGCGCGGTTACAGGGGATGATAGCTAAAGCCTTAGTGGAACTCCCAGTGCCCGATGCCAATAGGGATACAATGTTGAACAAATTTAAGAATGGGTTGCGAGGGGACATTGCGAGGGCAGTAGTTCAGCACGATGACTTTGCTAATTTTAAGGAATGCGTCGACATGGCCAGGTCAATCTGTGGAGTCTTTCGGGAAATTAGAAGTAGCGGTTACACAAAAATAACCAAAACAGACTAAGAAGAAGAAAGAAGCGCCACAGGAGGTGAACATAGCAGCCCTATTCGATAAGATGAAAGTCGACCTCGAAAGTAGTGTAGCAAAACAGATAGGCGCATTGAAAAGTGCTGCTCCAAAACAAGGAATGTTATCGTTGCAGAAAAATAGGGCACTTTTCCGCTAATTGCCCAGATAGGGAAGTTAAACAGGTTAGGCAGTGTTCTTTTTGTGGCAAAAAGGGCCACACTGTAGAATTCTGTTTTACCAAAAACGAGACCTATAATAAACCGGGTGGCAGTGGCCAAAATGGCGGGAACCAGCACGCTGGGAACCAATATGGAGGTCAACAGCAACAAAACTTTGGTTATGGAACGCCAAACTGGGGCTGCCCTCAGCAGAAAAGCCAACAGGGCGGCTATTTTCAGGGTTATGGGACACCAAATTATTGGGGGGTCCTAATCAAGGTGGCTTTCAGCCGAATTATTTTCACCAAAACAATGGCGGGGGTAATAACGGCAGTAGGCAAACTGAGCAAAGTGTTGGCCAGCAGAGTAATGGAGGGAACCAAACTCAGGGGACCCACCAAAACAATGCAGGACCATCAGTTTTGGGCCAGATTAGGCAACAGGCGTCAAGTGATGGGCAACAAAACGTCCACAATTCCCGCTATGTACCTAGCCAGCCACCGTTAAACTGATTGGGCAGTCAAGGTGTGGACCAGACAGCGACACAGCCCAAATTCAGAGGGAAATTAACGGTCAAGTTGAGGAAATATTGAATGATAGAAGGATTTCATCGGAGGAGATTATCTCAAGTCCAAATTGGGATGATCCATATTTGTCCGTGGATGAATACGACAAGGTCATCCGTGCTTTTGGTTCAGTGAGCAATTATACTAGGTTGGGCAATGAAATTCAGCCATCCCCTTCTTTTGATGTAATTAGCTCAAATGCACGTTTTATTGATTCTGAATTTAGAGGAAATGTTGTTGATATTGATAATTTTGTTGGTTCTAATTTTGTTGTTGGCACTTCTGGGTGCGATTCTAGTGATATTTCTTGTGACATTTCTTGTGATTTTGGTGCTTCTAATTGTGCGAAGACTGATAAACTGTCTAACATTAACGATGGTAGCTGCTTAGGTAAAGTTCACCCTAACACTCGCTCCAGCTCGAATAGCGACTCACGTTCAGCCAGTAGTACAGAATTGGGAGGCAATTGTAATTTGAATTTTGTTGTTTGTGATTTGGCGACTTCAGGTGACGAAATTTGTCAGCATGTCTGCTACCGCCACTGGGACGCCACTGGGACGTCGATTATACCAGCGCAAAACGGGTTGATTGAATGCCTCAAAGAAGTGGTAGAAATTTAAATAATGCAGCAACTGCGGCATTGCTTAAATTGCAACAATACGCTCACTATAACAGCGAATTGATTCTCGTCGTGTGGAAGACATCTATAAAAAGACTAGGACCTGGCTCAACAGTACGGGTGAAGGATTAGACACATCGAAGAAATTTTTAACATTTCAAGGTATTTGGTTATTTTTATTAATTCATTTTGAAAATAATTTAGAATTATTTTTTTTAAATTCAATTCTATACACCTATAAATTAATTTATGTCTTTTATTTTTATTTCCAGGTACAGTCCTAGCCAAGTGTCCTTGGTTTGAAATATTTGATGAAATCATGAATGAGCGGCCAAATATTAATCCACCGTTTGTTCTGGACACCCTAGATGTTATTAGTGAAACCAAGAACCCACATTAATTAATGACCATCTACTGTTGCCGAGCAATCTACTGTTGCCGAGCAATCTACTGTTGCCGAGCAATCTACTGTTGCCGAGCAATCTACTGTTGCCGAGCAATCTA
>JAQIXU010002390.1:0-12260 GCA_034701245.1 Strigamia transsilvanica
TTATAATCACATAAATGACACGCGAATGGTTTTTCTCCCGTATGGATTCGGAGGTGCACTTTTAAATTCCCACGTTCCTTGCAGGAGTAAGCACAAAAATGACACTTGAATGGTTTCTCCCCTGTATGACTTAAAATATGTTGTTTTAAACTCACACTTCGACTACACTTATAATCACATAAATGACACGCGAATGGTTTTTCTCCCGTATGGATTCGGAGGTGCACTTTTAAATTCCCACGTTGATTGCAGGAGTAAGCACAAAAATGACACTTGAATGGTCTTTCTCCACTGTGAGTTCTTGCATGAGCTTTCAAATGACTCGCACGTCCAAAAGAATCAGCACACAAATGACACTTGAACGGTCTTTCGCCAGTGTGAGTTCTTAGATGTCTAGTCATATGGGATGCAGTTGCACACGAATGCTTACATTGATTACACTTAAAAAGTTTTTCTCCCGTATGATTTAGGACATGTTTTCTTAAATTCGCACTTCCAATACACAAATAATCACATGTGTGACATTTGATTGACTTTTCTCCATTATGCGTTTTTACATGACAGGCCAAAATCCTTGCGCTACTACAAGAATAAACACACAAATGGCAAGTAAATGGTTTGTTTGCTAAATTGGTGATTACATTTTTCTTCAAATCGTTGCTTCGGGTGCGGGAATAAGCGCGTGAATGGCGATTCGATCGTTTTTTGCCGGTATGAGATTGCGTGTGGACAATCAAACTTTCTTTCGTCTTAAATGAAATTGAACACACGAGGCATTTGAGGGGTTTTGCACGGACGTGTGTCATCATGTGTGTCTTGAAACATGAGTAAAATGAACTCGAGTAATCACACCGACTGCAGCTGAAGCGCTGTTGTTTACTCTGCATTTTGAATTTGAGAATAAATAACGAGATTTCAAGCCGAGTATGATAGATGTCATTCAATCACATTGAAAATGAGCACACTGAAATTAAAAGAAGTCAATATTAGGTAAACAAATTTTCTAAATAATAAGCGTTCGTTTTTGTTTCATTTTAAATGATTGATAGTGATTAGGACAAGTGGGTGTTCGTACCTTCAACATGTTTACATGTCTGATGAATACGGCTATAGACCAGCCACTGTGGACCAAGGATTCGTCGACAACTTTCAGATAGTTCTAGATCCGCCAATAAAAAAAAAATAAAATAAAAATCAAGATTACAAATAGAAATAAAAATACAAATACAAACGTGAAACAATGGCAGTGTTTACGAATGACGTCACAATGACGTCACACCTGTTTGAAAGCGAGGCTATCGGGTGTAAACAAACACGCTCTCTATACAATTCTTTCTAAAATCGGAATATTATTGGATTTAGATGTGAATTTAGTGTTTGATTTGTGGAGAATTAAACTTATAAACCTAACAAATTGGATAAAATCTAAAAATTTGTTGAAAATAAATTAAGATTTAAATAAACAATAATTTTTTTAATTTGGATTTTAACTTTTTTAGCTGTTTTGATGTGAAAAATCACATTTTGTAGGTTTGGTAATGCAAAAAATTGGACACTAAGTAGTTTTATTCTAATTATTTATTCTAAAAATCCTTAAAAACCAATAAAAATCGATAGCAATCAATAAAAACGAATAAAAAACATGGCTGATCCTAGCTAGGAAAACCTGACATTGCAGGGTGTTACTAAAACCCGCTACCACAGGGTTTTTGCTGTCACAACACAGAATAATATCATAATTATAATTATAATAATTATTAATTATTAATTATACTAATTATTATGAATAGAATAATAATAAGACTATTTATTACAATATTATTCTGTGGTCACAAGGCAAGACCACGATGTTAGTTCGAAAGATTGCACCCAGGCAGAAAATGCATTTCTTTAGTGTAAAATGTATTTTTGAACGGATAAATTCCCACATTTTGTATTTACAACGTAAAATATTAGCATTCTTAACAAAATGAAAATCTAAATTACAAAAATGTATAAAACACGCTTTAAAATTGAAAATTACCAAAGAAAACAACCCAATCACAACAGGTTTTGTAGAAAAGGTAAATTGAAACAAATTTTCAGTTTTTACCTTAGTGGAAAAGTGGCACCGTCAGGCTATGGGGCCTGAGCAACCCAGATTGGCGTTCATACGGCAAAAATTAAACTGTTGCACTTTTTTAGTTAAAAATATGAAGGATACTTCCATTTTTCATTGTGAATTATTTAAGGAATTCCGTCCTAACCGCGACTCGCACTTATTCACACTGCGTAATGTCGCAATACGCTAAATACGCTAAAATAGCGCGAAATTCAAAATTTGAAAGCTATCATGTATGAATAAGCGCTACGTGGCAAATTTTGAAGTGGCAGTGAAATGAGTAGATTTGTACTGAAAATGCGCTCAAACTAGCAAAACTTGACTAAAACGAGCTTAAAATAAGCAGTTTTACTAAAAATTAGCTGAAAATAAGCAGTTTTACTAAAAATTAGCTCAAAATAAGCAGTTTTACTAAAAATTAGCTTAAAATAAGCAGTTTTACTAAAAATTAGCTCAATCAGCAGTTTTACTGAAAATCAGCTCAAAATAAGCAGTTTTACTGAAAATTAGCTCAAAATCAGCAGTTCTACTGAAAATCAGCTCAAAATAAGCAGTTTTATTTATTTATTTATTTATTTATTTATTATTTCATTCAAACTCCAAAGGAGTAAATACAGTGAGTTAGTTATTGATTTGCATATCCAAGATGTGATTGTGTAGGCGACGGTGGAAGTGGCGGCAGTGAAAGCGGCACTTGGCGGCCGAGCAGTCAAACAGTGACGCGCGAACGTCATAGGGAAGCTCGTTCCAGGTGCCAGTGCATCTTAGGGGGAAGGATTTGAGGTGGATGGCATGGTGGCGTGTGGAAGTCTCAAATTTAAACCTCCTAGCTCGAAATAAGCACTTTTACTGAAAATTAGCTCAAAATAAGCACTTTTACTGAAAATTAGCTCAAAATAAGCACTTTTACTGAAAATTAGCTCAAAATAGGCAGTTTTAAGTAAATATGAGCTAAAATAGCACATTTTGCACTGAAACCAAGTCCTTGCTGAAACAGAGCTGGTTTTAATATATGGAAATTAGTATAGCATTTCTGCATAAATATGTGAAGAATTAATTTTTTTCTAGTGAGTAATTAACTGAAGACTAGCAAGATTAAAAAGTGAGGTCAAGCAATTGTTTTTTTTAAACAAAAAATATATACAGTCAAATGGAGATTGATATTCTATAATTTTGGTGTCCACAGTATAAACAGAAACTGTGCACGCACTTAATGTAAAGTACAATTAAATTGAAAACAAATACATGAATTTGAAATCCACAGCCTAAATAAATAAAGCACTTGTAATTTTTAACGCTTCACGCCAAGACAGCAGCACCCAATGCAAACTATGATGCGACACTACTGTGTGTAAACCTAAACTACAATTCATCATAACATAACCAACTCGATGAGTCGACCAGTAGCACGAAAAATAGAAAACTTTACTACCAATGTAATGTGTGATCAGTAATTGTAATAAATATTACTGCAGTTGTTGTTGAACACGCAATTTTATTCTGAGTTCATCGACCTGTCACATCCAAGATGTGGAATTTCACACTGAATCATTGGAAAAATTGTCATCGTCATCTAATAACCAAACGAGAACTTTATTGTCAAGTTTTGTCACTAAAGAACTTAGTGGATGGATAGAAATCGTTGTCGAAGTTGTCGCATAAAACTAGACGAGTGTGGAACGCCCTGCATGTTCAGAAGACCCAAACTCAGAGGAGGTCTTTTCTGGTGTTGAGTTGCTCGTTTTTAAGTCAAAATCGTTTGACAACTTAATAGGAAATTTGATCATTTTTATACAATTTTATACAATTTTGATTGACATTTTTAATTTTTAATTTTTAGACAAAAATTTATTTTCGGGGTCCCTTGTTCACAATTAGGGGATTATAGTGAAAACCTTTCATCTTCAGACCAATTTGCTAAATAATTGATCTCGTAATACATCACCTTGACAAAGGGACTATGTCTTTGAAACCACACTGCTTCTTCGCTTCCTGGCAAATGGTCGGATAAATTAAGCAGCTGTAAATTTTTACAGTTTTCCACTAAAAATGCTGCAGTTTCCATTTGCAAGCAATCCAAACTCAGATGTGTTAGATTGGTTAAATTCAAACTGATGATCATGAACGGCATATTGTGGGTATCAAGCAATGCCAAGCTTTTGATACTGGGACACAAGCCCATACATTTCTCCACCACTGCTTCACCAACATTTCCTATTAGTGCTAAATGCGAAACACTCGGATAGAAAGCCACGGCTTGTTCGTGAGTGCATCTTGAATCGATCACATCTTCCATGGTCAAGTAACGAAGAGATGGTGTACTGTCTAACACCGAATGGATGCAAACATCTTGCAACATAAACAAACCGAGTTCGGTCAAATTGTTCATTTGCACAAGGAAATTGGTGCGGTAATTTTCGCATGGGAATAAAACCCAGCTGGCATTCATGTAGTGCAGGTAGAGAATTAATTTTTCAATTTTTGATAGACATCGCAAGAAAAGCAAGCATTCTGGATCGAAGTCCACATTGGTGGTTATAATTATGAACCGGCGTAAATTGGGGAAAATCAGAGGTAGTTTGCGGATCAAATCCTTGCATTTATATATCTCTTCTGTCTTTACTGTAACGTCTATAGTCATTTCTCTGTATCCAACGAACACCAATTCTTGCTCCGCCAGAGATTTAAGAAGACTAACAGTTTCCACGGTAGTGCTGCATTCTAAGCATTCGAGACAAGTAAAATATTTCAAGGCTTTTTCTGCTCCCTTTGCAGTCACTTTTGTATCGTAAAGGTCCAAATACACCAACTGTTTGGCTGCCGATTGTGGTGAGCAAATAAAATTGATTCCTTCATCCGTTATACCTTGGGCACATCTCAGATTCAGTTTCTTCAAATGCAGGCAGTATTTAGCCACTAAGCACAAAGTGTGGTCGTTGCAGCATTTTCCATTGGCAGTCAATTCTTGCAGGTATGGAAATGACGTTATGAGAAACTCTTGAGTTGGAATTGATATGAATTTGTTGGGCCAAAAGGTAGAAAGAATTAACTCTTTTATGCTCTGTTCCAAAAAATTGGGAGAAAATCAATTAGAAACTTTGAAAAATGTTCTACACCCCAACATCATCAATCGTGTGGTTTGGGCTCACCAAATAAATGTCGTTGAATTGAATGTATTTACTATCTTATTTGTGTTATTTAAATTAATTAATGCCGCATGAATATTAGACACAATGATGTTAGGGCACAATAGTTAAGAATGTTACTTTTTCCCCCAATTTAAGCAAATTTATGAATGTCAAATTTTCATCCAAGTGTAAATAATGTTGAAAGTCAAGGCAGTGAAATCCCATTTCGATTATAAGTGCCATTTGGAATAAATTGCATGAATCGTATTGTGTACTTAGAACGCGTGCGAGCTCCAATTTCAAACTTGTGGCTACAAGAATAGATGTTAAAAATTTATTAGATAAATTACGAATATACGTAATAATAAAATAAACACTTACGCAAACTCAAATATTGATTTAACAGATTTAGAGTGGTTTCTAAGTTGGGAGGTTTCATTTTAAAATTATCCCACAATGAATTCACTAACAAATCTGCATTGAAAACATTCTGGAATGCAAGACCTATCTTTTTTATGCAATTCAAAAAAGGAACATAGCAACTGTATTCATCCAAGCCATTCATTAAATTGGTTAGTTCTGAAATAATAAATCAATTTTCCATAAATATGAAATAAACATATGAAATTTATTTCTATTTTAATTTTCGACGTACTTATCCCTAATGTTTGTTCCAAGGGTGTAGATGTAGATTTAGTTTTAAGTACATCCCACAAAAAATCGGCGACCACTCGCAAACTCAAAGATCTTAAACTTGAAACTCTACTCATCTCTGTTAATTACTGATCATGCAATCAGCCTACAGATAAATTATTTATGCAACATTGAACTCTTACCGGAATGAAGCGAGTTCATGAAGCGAATGATAGGTAAGTACCATTCTACCGACTAGTCGGAGGAATCACAGGAGACACCGCGCTAACCGGAACCAGTCAGTCTTTAGAGTTCGCGACGTAAGCTAATAACCTGAAAAAATTATTTTAAGAACTGAAGTGTTAAAGAAATTTTTCCCCCGTATTCCCAAATGGGTGGCCGAGGGTGGGCCTGTGATTCCTCCGACTAGTCGGTAGAATGGTACTTACCTATCATTCGTGTAGATGTCAAGAAATTGCGAACATGGCCGCTAGGGGGAAAAGGACGGCAAGAACAGACACGAGGGGGAGAACGGAACAAAACGGAAGCGATACGAAAAGGGGGGTGGGGAAAAGCCACCAATCAGACGACGGAATTAGGAACGAATAGGAAACGTTAAGGGATTTGCTTGTATATAAACTGTACTTTTGATTAAATAAAACACTTTAGAATTTAATACTGTTGTGCATGTTTGCGGACCTTGCTGGTCCGCGCTGACTTTATTACTTTTCGACGGTCCAGCCAACAACTGTTTACATCAGAAGTGGGATGTCAAAAACTTTTTGCGACTGAAAAACGAGAAAAACGAGAAAAACGAGAATACAATCACTTTTGTGGCGGCGCGGGACAAGAATTCGGGCGGACCCAAGACCACGTGTCAGATTCGGGAATTAAACGTAAACCAATTCGCTGGAATACCCACGTGAACGAAGGGCGGCGAATTTGAAGAAAACGATGGCCGACATAAACGCGATTGTGAAGAAGATTGCCGACGGAGAATTCCCCACCGGCAAAGAATGGGACAAGCTAAGAGTTAAAGATATGAAACCACTGCTGACCGCACGCGGAATCATACCGAAAAAGCTGAGATGCGGAATGGAATGCCAGCTACGCGAGGCAGTGCGCGCCGAAGCCGGTCTCCCCGAGGAAGAAGAGCTGGAGCCGGACGACGGCGACGACGGCATAGACGACAACGATAACACGGCGAACGACGGTACGGAAAACGAAGGGAACAATATGACGAACAATGAGAACAACAATCACGATGAAAACGAGACGCGAGAAACGACGAGCGATGCAGCGAAGCCTAGCGCCAGTGAACCAACGTTCACCATGGCCCAGATGACCGCGTTCTTTGCGCAAATGGCGAACCAACAAACGAAAGAGATAAAACACGCGCCAAAACTACCAAAATTTTCCGGCGATCAACGCGAACTACGAACGACGACGAAGTGGCTGGGCATCGTCCAAGAATACGCCCGAGAATACAACTGGACGAATGCAACAAAAGTAACGACCGCAGCGGCCGCACTCGAAGGACCGGCCAAGGTCTGGCAAGACCATGAAGGAACAACGATACGAAAATACGAAGAATGGGCGCGCGAACTGAAAACAAATTTTCCGGACGTCCAACTCTCCTACGAGGAAAAGGAACGATTGTTACGGGCGCCCCAGAAGAACGACGAGACGGCCGAAATATACTTACGACGCAAGTGGGCCACGTGCACGAAAATAGGCATGACGATACGAGACGCGCGAAACTACTTACTAGACGGCTTAAAGTTGAAAGCAGTGGCCACACCAATGTACTTTACGCAATATAACCACATTAGCGAAATAGTACAAACAATACGAGACGTAGAAGACCGCATGAAGAGCGCGATCATCGAAACCAAGACGAAACCGATCACCGCAGCGAAATCGACGGGAAAGGGGCAAGACATGCCGCCCAAATGTCTCAACTGCGAGGAGAAGGGACACGAGAAGGACGAATGCGAAAACGAGACAAAGTGTTACAAGTGCAACGAGACCGGGCACTATTCTTCGTCATGTCCAAACGGGGTGAAATGTTACAATTGTAACAAGTTTGGACATATTTCGACCGGATGTCCCGAACCTAAGAAAGAACGACGACAACCAACGAAGACGAAAACTGAAGACAAGCCGAAGAAGGTCGACAAAGTGACGATCACGACGATGCAACCGAAATTTCAGGTCAAAATGAAAATCGACGGAAAGGACTGCAAAGCCGGCATAGATACGCAGAGTGAAGTGTGCTTGATAAGTAAGACCTTCTCACGGGGCAACAAGATCGAGGAGCCGGATTACGAATATCTAATCGAGGGTTTTAATCAAGACACGAGGCGATATAAAGGACGAACACAATGCAAAGTCGAATACGGAGAAGAAGTCAAGTTGGGAAAAGTTGAATTTTACGTGGTTGACGACGAGAAAATGTCAACTGAAGTTTGGATCGGCAAGCCGTTTCTGGAGCACCCGTCCATCACGATGATGTCGAACGGAGGACGAGTGACGTTCCAGCAGACAATGGAGACGCCAATCAGATTAGAAATTGCCGACACCGGCGCAAGCAGCGCAGCAAGGCCAAAGATGCTCAAGACCGACGAAAACCAAACAATACCGGCCTACTCGGTGGGTTTGGTCAGGGTACGAGCAAGAAACCAGTCGAACGAATTATTGTGCGTCACAAATAAGCAAGCAACGATCGACCAGTTGGACGCACCAGAAGAGTTAATCAAGACTGAAAACGAGCACACGAGGACGCAGGAGGGATTGATCGAGACGAGAGATGAGCACGCGGGGACGCCGATAATTGATGACGAGCCGCAAGAGAAGAAGATCGTGATGATCAAAAACAGCACGAAGACGCAAATAACGACTGAAGGAATTTATTTGGAAGGAGCGGTGACGACTGAAGAGATTAATTCAGAAGAAACGGGGGCAACTGAAGTGATCAATTTGGAAGAAACAGTACTGTCGGCCAAAGACATTAATTTAGACGAGTTAGTGACGATGGAGGAAATTAACGTAGAAGAAACAGGGACGGTCGAAGAATTTAATTTGGTGACAACCGGCAAAGCGAAAGTCACATTGGCGACAATCAAGACTGAAGTTCGAGGTGATTTCGCAGCAGATTGGAAGAAAACCGGATGTTTTTCAAATCACGAGAAAACCGGACCAACAAAGACGCGGACGGAAGAAACAAGATTGACCGCAAGTACGAGGGGCTCATTTAAACAAACCCATCAGGAGAAAACGCAAGGTTTTAATCAAAGCACGGAGGCCAGAATTTATGATGAAAATGGACAAGTGTCACTTCCTGTGCAAAGAGGTGCAACTTTTAGGTTTGCAACGAACGCAAAGGGGCGAAGAAAGAAGAAATGGCATAGCAATCGAAACCGAAGACGAAACGTTAAGCGTCGGCGAGGGCGCCGACAATAGTCGGATGGTCGAGTGTAGATGTCAAGAAGTTGCGAACATGGCCGCTAGGGGGAAAAGGACGGCAAGAACAGACACGAGGGGGAGAACGGAACAAAACGGAAGCGATACGAAAAGGGGGGTGGGGAAAAGCCACCAATCAGACGACGGAATTAGGAACGAATAGGAAACGTTAAGGGATTTGCTTGTATATAAACTGTACTTTTGATTAAATAAAACACTTTAGAATTTAATACTGTTGTGCATGTTTGCGGACCTTGCTGGTCCGCGCTGACTTTATTACTTTTCGACGGTCCAGCCAACAACTGTTTACATTCGCTTCATGAACTCGCTTCATTCCGGTAAGAGTTCATTCTACCTCCTAATCTACGGAATCCCAGGAGATTTCAGAGTTATGGCGCGAATCAAAATCATACAAATCAACCTTATTTCTTGTAAAACAATTTATTGCACACTTTTCCCCTTTTGCTATTTAGATAATAGCCGAGGATAAAACTGCATCCTGGAACCTTCCAGGATGAACAATAGGTTTGTTATAAAACTTGGCAAAGGTGGTCTCGGACGACCAACCTACTGCCTTCAAAATGTCTTGCACCGGGATCCCCGATGCCGCTTTACTTGTGGCCGCTGACCGAGTCGAGTGAGCCCCAAAAGTAATGATGTCCACCTCGATTTCTTGCAGGAAATTCCTAACCCATCTACGGATGGTATCGATTGACGCAAGTCCGTGCGGGGGTGTTTGCGATATAAACACGCCGTCTCCAGATCGCAGGCGATTGGCTGCTCTTAAGTAAGCCCGCATGGTCGTGACTGGACAGAGAGCCGGCTCCGCCAAAAATTTTCTTATGGCAATAACCATGTGACTTCCTTTCCTGGACGTCTTCTGGAGGGCGCTCGGTCTCCACACAATTTCCTCCTCTGTTTGTTGCATGTCTTTTAGTGACAACCCATGCAACGTCGCAATTCGCGCGGCCGAAACTAATGCCAAGAGCATCAGGGCCTTTGATTGCAACCGCCCGAAGGCGAGGTCCTTGAGTGGCCACCAAGTTCGCAAGGTGTTGAGGGCCAATCCGACGTCCCAGGTGTGGGTATAACGCGGCAATGAAGGTCTTTGATTAAAGATTCCTTTTAAGGCCCCCACAACATATTCGTTGTTACGGCTCTCTTTGGAAATTCGTTGCGCTGCCATGGCTCCTGACAATGCTGCGCTGATTGAGCCGGCCTGATACCCTTTCTTGAACATCCAAGCAGCAAAATTCGCTACTTGGACAAATTCAGGGGCTGCAGTTTCATTAGCCGATTGCTGACGATGAAACTCGTCCCATTTCGCCACTGCGGAGGAGTAACCAGCCACTGTTGATCCCCTCCACCTGTCTGCGTACAAAGTGGCAGCGTCCTCTGAAAAGCAGCTTGCTGACATCTGTCCCCGGATATCCGCAACCCAATCAGCCGCATTGATCCTTCTAGCCGATGGACCCTGGTTTGATCGTGAACCAGAAAGAGATTGTTCCTTGCTGGAAAGACCACTGGCATTTGCACTGTCATCTGAAGCAGCCGGTGAAACCAAGTCTGCCCCGGCCATAGCGGAACAACCAGAAATGCTTCCGCCTCTTCCAACTCCAACTTTTGCAGAATTCGTCCTATTAAGCTGAAAGGCGGAAAAATATATGAGAAAAGCTTAGTCCAAAAAATACTTAACGCATCGATATGCACAGCCCCGGGCTCCAGGTGCCAAGATGCAAAACGAGACAACTTCTTATTCATTCGCGAAGCAAATAAGTCTATTTCCGGAGTTCCGAATTTTTCGCAAAGAATTTCAAAAATGTTATCTTTCAAACTCCACTCAGAATCCTCATTATCGAATTTACGCGAAAGCTCATCGGCGCCTATATTTTCCACCCCAGGGATATGTCTAACCGTTAGTATTATTCCCCGTGCAATGGCCGCCATTGCCACTGTCCTACCGATGCAGTGTAACTTAGAAATTTTACTCCCGCAATTTCGGAATAGGGCGACCACCACTGAGCTGTCTGAAAAAATGTCAAGGCGTTGCTCGTGTAAAAAGCCCGACAGGGCCTCCCAACCGAATTGGAGTGCTAAGGCCTCCTTAACATTAATATGGAACTCTTGTTCCTCCGTGGACCAAAAACCTTGGGCCTTGTGCCCTTCTAAATGAGCCCCCCAACCCAAATTGGAAGCATCCGAGAACAATGTTTGCGTTCCCCCTTTTTCCTCCAAATTTCTAGGTTGAAAAGCCTCATCTGTCAACCACCATTCTGCTTCTGCTCGCATGCTCGGATTCCATGTGATTTCCCTATCAAAATTCCCTTTGTTGACCTTCAACATTTTGGCTTTAAAAGATTCCAACCTTTTTATAAACCAATAGCTGTATCGAAGCGCTGGCTCCGCCGCTACCAAATTGCCAATTAACTCAGCCAAACTTCGAAGGGAGAAGGACGCCTTATTTAATAGGCACCTTACTTTACTTTTAATTTTAACTATTTTCCTAATTGGCAGCGAAATCCTCATATTTTCTGAATCCAAAATTAACCCCAAGAACTCCATTTGTTTCTTGGGAACAAAGTCAGATTTCTCCAGATTCAAGGTGAATCCTAGCCACTGCAGAAATTCAGCTACCAACGGGCACTCTGATCTCGCAGCCTGCTCTGATGGGCACAAGAAAAGCCCATCATCCAAATACGGTAAACCATTTATCCCTAAAGATCGCAAATGCGCAAAAACAGGTTTAACGACCTTTGTAAAAATTCTTGGTCCTGATGTCAAACCCATTGGTAGGACTTGATATTCATAAACTTGCCCATCCCAAGTAAAACGCAACAGCCGTTTATCCGACTCTGCCACAGCCAGGGCCGCCGAGAGGACTTTTGGGGCCCGGGGATATACTTCTTGTGGGGGCCCCTGCCAAGAGCGTGAAAAAA
>JAQIXU010002391.1:0-12257 GCA_034701245.1 Strigamia transsilvanica
AAAATGAACTTGTTCTGAAATTAAAACAAGTCAGACATTTAGGTGCACATGTTTTACAAATAATATTCCTCGATTAATACGCCGTTTTCTTAAAGTATTCTCAAAATTGTTCCATTTTAAACGGTTGACAATGACTAGATTAAGCGGGTGTACCTTCAGCCTGTTTTATCACTACGGCACTGTACATCAGAGATCCTTGAATTAACACAAAAATAAAATAAAAATCGTCTTTACAAATAGCAATTTCAGTAATATCCAATCTTACTTCAATTCAAGATGAACGATTTTCTCACGAGTTATGCGCAGAGTTATGCGCGTGGTGAATCTTAGTGAAGGAAAAACCTGAGATTGCGAGGTCTTACTAAAACCCGCAACCAATGACAAGAACGCGTTTTCGTTCAATTTTCGGCAAGAAATGCATTTCTTTGATGTAAAATGACTTTTTGAGCGGAAAAACGCACACATTTTGTATTTACAATACTGTATTAGCATCCTTTCTGCAAAAATTACATTTTATGATGTGAAATAATTTTTTTAGTTAGAAAAATTGCATTTTGAGGCATGGGATTTGTTTTTTATGTAGAAAACTTCCATTTTTATGCATTAGATTCAGGAGGAATGCAATCATTTTGGAAAAACAAAGTATTTTTATATGTTTATATTTTACCTAATCCAACTTTTTTGCTTGTTTTGATGTGAGAAAGAGCAGCCACTTCTGGGGTCGAGTGGAAACCATTCAAAGAATGAATTACTAGCACAAAATCGAGTGGTTATACTATGACATTAACATTAACAGGCGCAGGTCTAACACTGTCGACAGGTTCCTCCCGGAAGCGCTTTGAATGAGAGCGGAAAATAAGTGTCCACCACTGCTCAGACATGACTCCCATGGGCGAGTTCCGTCAGGAAATTGAGCAGAAATTAGCCGCTGAGATTGCCGAGAAGAAAGGACTGTTTGAAGGTTTTAGTAGCATGAAGAAAAGGCGTTCGGCCGAAATGGATAAAATGGGAGCGCAATTTCAGGGGGGCATGCAAGCCGTTGAGAATTCAGTGAACGAAAGGCATGTGCTACCAGAAATGGACGAAACGCAGGTGCCCACAAAAATCGACGAAAGTTTTCCAGAGATGCCGAACCATTCTGGGCATTTTGATACTACGGAAGGAATAAGTGGACACATTCATGACCACGAATACGCACCAGATTACACGCGTACGGTATCGGACGTGCCTGGAGAGATTTATGTCCACGAAGGCCACTTTCATAGAGATGGTACACAATCGATACGAGATTGTGAAGTGGGGCAAAAGAAAAAGAACTATTAATAAAGGAACAAAATTTCACGTTTCTTCTTTTCTTCACAAAACAACTTGTTTATTTACAAATAAAATTACGTCTTCCCGTTTCCACATCCACACTGCTTCATAAAATCATTCCTATCCTCTTCACTGAAGTTCTCCAGTATCAAATTAAGACTGGCGAAGTCTTTAGCCTTGTACATCGAAATAACACACTTACCGCCGTGATAACGTTCGCAATTAAAAAAACAAGCTCTCGATTCGAGCGACATGCTCGCCCACACATTCTTGAAACACACCTTAAACCTGGCATCATGTGGATACGTCAATATCTGTTTCGCCGCACATGTGCATAAAAATATAAATTTTCGATCAGACGACAATGCACAAAGGCGTTGAAAGCCGATCAAAAAGAAATCCACGTACACCCAATCCTCAATAAAGTGTTTTAAAAGAAACAGGCCGTATTTTACGAAAACAATATCCAACATCTGCTTATTCGCTTTAGATAACAAAAAGTAAACGGTTCGTTTTAGATTAAATACATTATTCCAACAGTAATCGAAATATTCCATTTCTTCTTTCCCAGTAGAAATCGAGCACAAATACTGCACCGCGCTTGCGTTATCGCGGGCCAACGAGTAATGCAACATGAACAACTTTCTATACTTGCTTACAGTCCCTTGACCGTCTAATTCAGACTTCATGACTTTGGCCCAAAAGTCTAAAATTAACGGTTCCTGACGGTTAACACGGGTGAAATTGGTGGGAGACTCTCGCCAATAACGTTCCACTTGATCTCTGATACAAAACGCGCAGGCTATCAACAATCTTTCATTTCGAGTCAACAGTTTGTCGGCGGTTGATAACATTCGTGCCGATTTCGTCTCGTCGATTGTTCCGTGCTGTGTCCACTCCAAGTGCTGAATGCACTTGACCAGCTTGACGCAGTCTATAAAGTGATAATTAGGGCGGCGTTCAAGAAGAGAGCAAAATCTTTTCGACGTGAGGAACTCGAGTAATTCATTTCCTAAGCTTCTCACAATTTCATCCAACGCAAGTTCCAAAACTGGAGGTAAAGCCAATTTACACAATCCTGATCTAGTTGAATTAACGATTTGACTCCAGAACCGGTTTAATGGATCGTCGCCGTCTTCGTTTTCAGGGTCCGTATAGTGGATCATATCACAGAGAAAAGCGATATCCAAGTGACATTTCCATAGGTTAGTAGCGACTGTGATCGCGGCTGCACGTTCGAGCGAAGGGGCGGTTAGTGTGAACTCCATCTTGCGAACAAATGAGAATCTTTCAATTTACTGTATGTGTGTCTTTTCACTTCGTCAATTGGGATCGGTATCGGAATGGATGCTGGATGCTACACGTATGCGGATCGTTTTACCCCGATACTGGCGCCCTCTATTCATCGGTGGCGCCCTCTATTCATCAGTGGCGCCAAATGCGTTTAGTGCACATAATATACAACAGTGTAGAATAATTAAAAATAAAAATTTAATCCAAAGGCCCACGCGGCCATTTTTGATTATAAGTCATTAAATTAACTTTAATCTTAACACTTGCGTTTGATTTACTGATCAGACAGAATGCGAATGATGCCGGATTTCCAAATTTACTAGTTTAATTATCACAACGTTTGCTTACACAAAACTTTTTTATTTTTATAGAACCAGAACTAAACTAATATCAACAATAGCTCAGCTCAGTATACCGAACACAACGGATGAATTTTAGTAATATACATTACGTGTACCACATATGCTCAAGATCAGATATTTAATCCGGTAGAAATCTCTTGATTCGGTATAGAACCAAAAAATTTATTTCATTTGTTAGATTACTGAATGGTAAGTTTGAATAAATTTAGTTCCTAGAAAATGTGTAAACTGTGATCTATTCCTTACCAGATACGAGAAAAACCGAAACCATTGAGTTTCTACGACAGACTCACAGTTAGAACCAGAGCGCGCCACGTGGCCGAACGAACTCTGAGTCGGTCATTTCATTTGCACGTTTAAGCGATTTTTAATCAATTAATCATTTAATTAATTTTCAGCAGTGGGACTTGTCATGCTCGCGCTTTCTTGCGTTTTTAGGCCACACATCTGGCGGAAACTCCGATAACACATCGGAAACGGTTTGTCATCATAAATTCTGCCGTCCTCGATAAAATATCTGATAAAGTGTTTAACGTGGCAAGAAATGCGCCAAAATGTACAATTTATGCTTAGTTTTTGAGTGCGGTTTGCTTTATTTCCATTCAAGTACGTGCGGTGATCCGGGTTTTATTATCAAAATATTCATCGTTGAGATGCCACTAGGGACTTAAACTCGGTGGCTGTCGGTACCAGAAATGGACAAGTGTCCTCAAAAATCGACGAATGTTTTCCAGGGATGCCGAACCATTCTGGACATTTTGATACTACAGAAGGAATAAGTGTAAGTGGACAGATTCATGACCACGAATATGCACCAGATTAAACGCGTACGGAATCGGACGTGCCTGGAGAGATTTATGTCCACGAAGGCCACTTTCATAAAGTTGGTACACCAATCGATAAGAGATTGTGAAGTGGGGCAAAAGAGAAAGAACTATTAACAAAAGAAATAAAACACTTTGTAGAACAAAAATCACGTTTTATTCTCGTTGTAAATCGACAACTGAAATTTAGATAATTTGAATACGTTTTATTTGTGTTTTATCTGATCTTTTTAAATTTAATTTTGACTTGTAACCCCATGTTTCGAATTTTGAACTAATTACAACGTACTGTAAACCGAAAATGGTCTATTCCACTTCCTCTTTGTATAAATACTCAAGTGTCTTTGGATAAATTAGTGATTAGTTACCATCTACTTAAGAATTGTTTAAAATCTACAAACTCCACCTCCACAGTATCCGTGTTCACATTTCTTCAGAAAATGATTCTTATCCTCTTCACTTAAATTCATCAAATCAAGACTGGCGAAATCTCTAGCCTTGCGCAACGAACTAACGCACTCGCCGCCGTATTTACGTTCGCGATGAAGAAAATCAGCTCTCGATTCGAGCGACATGCTCGTCCACACGTTCTTGAAACACTCCTTAAACCTGCCGTCAGGACGGTAAATGTATATCTGTTTCGCCACGTAAGTGGATAAAAACGCAAAGTTTCGATCAGACTGCAATGCACAATAATGTTGAAAGACGATCGAAAAGAAATCCACACTCGCCCAATCCTTAATAAAAAGAGTTAAAAGAAACTCGCCATGGAATGCGAAAACATTAACCAACATCTGCTCATTCGTCTTAGATAACAAAAAGTAAATGGTTCTTTTTTGTTGCATTACATGGTTCCAACAGTAAACCAAATATTCCATTTCTTCTATCCTCGTAGAAATCGAGAACAAATACTTCACCGCACTTACGTTATCGCGGGCAAACCAGTAACGCAACATGGCAAACTTTTTTTTCTTGCTTACATTCCCTTGACCGTCCAATTCAGACTTCATGACATCGGCCCAAAAGTCTAAAATTAACGGTTCCCGACGGTCAACATGGGTGAAATCAGCGGGAGACTCTCGCCAATAACATTCTACTTGATCTCTGATACAAAACGCGCAAGCGATCGACAATCTTTCGTTTCGAGTCAACAGTCCGTCGGCGGTTGATAACATTCGTGTCGATTTCGTCTCGTCAATATTTCCGTGCTGTGTCCACTCCATGTGCTCGATGCACTTGACCAGCGTGTTGCAGTCGACAAAGCGAAATTTATGGCCATGGATTACTCGGCGTTCAAGAGGAGAGCAAAACTTTTTCGACGTGAGAAACTCGAGTAATTCATTTCCTAAGCTTGTCACAATTTCTAACAACGCAAGTTCCATAACTGGAGGTAAAGCCAATTTACGCAATCTACCTGTATATGACATAACGATACCACGCCAGAACCGGTCTAATAGATCGTCGCCGTCTTCGTCTTCAGGGTCATAATAGTGGATCATATCGTAGAGATCATATCTATCCAAGTGGCATTTCCATACGTTAGTAGCGACTTTGATCATGGCTGCACGTTCGAGCGAAGGGGCGGTTAGTGTGAACTCCATATCTTGCGAACAAATGAGAATCTTGCAATTTATGTGTGTGTGTTTTCACTTAGCGACATGTGGATTGGCCAATTCGGATCGACATCCGATTGGATGCTGGATGCTGCACGTATGCGGATCGTTTAATCCCGACACTGACGCCCTCTATTAATTAATTAATTAATTGCAGGTCTGTGGTTTACCAAATCTCACAAAAGCAGAAATAAATTTCCCTTGTTTTACTTCTTGCTTTTTAAAAAATCATCATTGTATTACGACACATTGAAATTGCTGCAATTGTGACGGTTATAAATCCGTAAATGTGACGGTTTTCCGCCAGATGGCGGTTTACAATTTTTAAATACAATAAACAAACTTGTAAACTAAGTTGTTAGCTTACCAGAGTAAACTCCTGCTTATTTGCTGACCCATTCAGATAATCGATCATATCAATTCGATAGAATTAATATTACCAACGAAACTACTTTTCGGAAGTTAACAATGTCGTCACCTGGGCGAGCTGTTTGATTCCTAGTTAGGAATATGTCTGATTACCCCTAGATTGTATATGTTTTAAGTTATCTAAAAGCTGACCCAATTTGCCACCGCATCAGAGTCGCCGCCCTGACGCAGCTCCACGTCACCAGGTGAAGCTGCATACTCGAAGAGGACTTTGGTCCCTCTCGCAGGGCGGAACCGATAGTACGCGACTTCTGGCCATAATTGGAATTTCAAAACGAGTTTATCCTGAAATGAGTAAGAATTATCCAAACAGAAACGATTATTTATTTCAACCCTTCTTTCGTCGTGGAATTGTGAAATTTTCCGATGTTTTCCCCATGCAATTGAGGAAGACTTTAAGCTTTGTTAGAAGTATTGTACAGATTTCAATAGTTACTGCTACAGGAAGTGGTAAAATAAAACAACTATTGTTCCATTTATTTAGAAAGAAAAAACATTAAAAAAAATATTGTGATTCTCTAAACTTGCACTGACAGTTTGATTGAATTTATTAACTGCTGATACAGTGAAGAATTGAAAAGCAGCAGGTCGCAGCAATTTCCGTATCTCATAACACAATGATGAAAAAATACAACGACAGCAAACAAACGCGACCTGAACTGGCACACAGAATTATTATTATTACTATCTATTCAGTTGGCACTCCAAAGGAGTAATTACAGGCAGTTGATTGAGTTACTGGTTGATGGCTACATGTTTAAGTATACTCTGTAAGTCTGTGGAGATGTCTGCAGTGGAACCTGCAGTGGTATGCTGAGCAATCGAAGGGTATGCAGAAAAGGAATCAGGAAAATGGATGTGCGTCCATGGTGAAAACTAACATGTGACTCATTTTAATACATGCAAACCACGTAGGTAGCGCCTCAATAGTCAAAAGTAGACATATGGAGTACAAACACTCCATATGTCTACTTTTGACATGCAGAAATTACAAGAAGAGACAAATCAGTCGTTCCATCCTTTTCTGTCCAGCTCAATGGCTGAATGTTTATTCGCTTGCCAACCGTTGGCAGGGGAAGATGTAGGAGCTTTGTAACTCTTAGTTGGCTGTATTTCCACTACAATAATGCATTTTCCTAGTGGATGATTTTCCAATTCACGAGTAGTGTGTGTAGCACATATACTGAAGACCAGATATTTAATCCAGTAGAAATCTCTTGAGTCGGTATAGAAGGAAAAATTCTCTTCGATTTGTTTGAATTAATTTAACTGCTGTCTTTAACTACGGCATGAAATTTTAATGAATAATTTTGAAAATAATGCAGTCAGAATTATTAATAAAAGAAATAAAACTCTTTGTAGAACAAAAATCACGTTTTATTCTCTTTGTAAATCGACAGTTTTCAAATTCGGCCAATATTCCGTCGCAATCCCGATTGACACAAAATTCTCAATTGTGATTTTTTTCTTCTTCACAAAACAACTTGTTTATTTACAAATGAAATCATGTCCTTCCGTTTCCACATCCACATCGCTTCATAAATTTATTTCTATCCTCCTCACTGAAATTTTCCAGCATCAAATCAAGACTGGCGAAATCTTTAGCTTTGTACAACGAAATAACACACTTGCCGCCGTGATAACGTTCGCAACGAAGAAAATAATCTCTCGATACGAGCGAACTGTTCGTCCACAAGGTCTCGAAACACACCCTAAATCTGGCATCACGTGGATACTTCAATATCTGTTTCGCCGCATCAGTGCAAAAAAATGCAAAACTTCGTTCTGACTCTGACTGCAATGCACAAAAGCGTTGAAAGCCGATCGCAAAGAAATCCACGTACACCCAATCCGCAATAAAGCGTTTTAAATAAACTGGCCGAATCTTGGTAACACAATATAGTACAACATCTGCTCATTCGTCTTAGGTAACAAAAAGTAAATGGTTCGTTTAAGTTGCGACATATATTTCCAACAGTGATACACGAGTTCTTCTTCCCCCGTAATAATCGAAAACAAATATTGCACCGCACTTGCGTTATCGCGTATCAACGAGTGACCCAACATGGTAAACTTGCTTTCCTTGCTTACATTTCCTTGACCATTCAATTCAGACCTCATGACATTGATCCAAAAGTTTAAAATTAACGGTTCCTGAGGGGTAACATGGGTTAAATCACAGGGAGACTCTCGCCAATAACGTTCCACTTAATCTCTGATACAAAACGCGCAAGCTATCAACAATCTTTCCTTTCGAGTCAACAGTTTGTCGGCGGTTGATAACATTCGTGCCGATTTCGTCTCGTCGATATCTCCGTGTTGTGTCCACTCCATGTGCTGAATGCACTTGACCAGCTTGACGCAGTCGACATAGTAATAAACACGTTCTGGTTCAAGAAGAGAGCAAAACCTTTTCGACGTGAGGAACTCGCTTAATTCACTTCCTACGCTTGTCACAATTTCATCCAACGCAAGTTTCAAAACTGGAGGTAAAGCCAATTTACGCACTCTTGATCTAGTTGAATCAACGATTTGACGCCAGAACCACCGGTTTAGTAGATCCTCGCCGATTTCGACTTTTTCAATACGGTCGATATTTTCATAGATATCCGTGTAACATTTCCACACGTTTGTAGCGACTTTGATCGAGGCTGCACGTTCGAGCGAAGGGGCGGTTAGTGTGAACTCCATCTTGCAAACAAATTAATTAATTAATTATTTTGTGCATTACGTAC
This sequence comes from Strigamia transsilvanica, assembly GCA_034701245.1. NCBI lineage: Eukaryota > Metazoa > Arthropoda > Chilopoda > Geophilomorpha > Linotaeniidae > Strigamia > Strigamia transsilvanica. Next base: position 8,571 of record JAQIXU010002391.1, read on the forward strand.
AAGATTGTATATTCGAGTTTACGGTATCGAAGGCTAACATTTTTTAAGTTTAAAGATATCCCAATAGCTCTAAACTGCTTGCAAAGTTGGTAATTACTAGCACGTCACTTGTCCTTGGGGGAAGTGAATAAAACACAATTAGCGAGGCACATTAATGTACTACATAATTATTTATACCGATAGCTGCTACTCACTTGGCGTTAAATATGTTAGGTTTACCGTTGCTGTGTTTATTTTGGTTGCGACGGTTGATCTGTGCTATTGTTATGTACGAGGGAGGTGCGGTTGCTGTGTTTCGATTTCAAACTAAACGGTTGTTTTTATTTATGATTCCCTGTTGCACAGGGAAGACAACATTGCTACAAGATTATTAATTAATAATTCCAGGTAACTCACAGTAATTGACCTTAACTTGTCCTTGAATAAACTCCTAACATGATGAAGAGAGAAAGCATTAGAACTGCAACCCAGGATGAACTTCACCTCGTTTCCTAGGCCTATTCATGGCTGGATTAAAGCTGGAAAAAATCACTAGAATAGAAGCCCAAAAGAACATGTCTGCACTGGCACAAATCATTATCATTATTATTATCTATTCAGTTGACACTCCAAAAAAGTAATTACAAGCAGTTGAGTGAGTTGCTACCCTAGTGGTGTCGCTTGGAAATATGGTCAGGCTCGATGTTGTCGGTGGTGAAGGTCAGAAAGTTATCATCGACATATGTTCGAATTGAAGAATTAAACGTATATTGTGGATAGATGCAGACAGGGAAGTTATAGCACATGGGGCCGACCACTGACCCCTGGATTATTCCTCTAGTAGAGAAGTCATTTCAACAGTACGTTAAAGAAAATATTCTTCGTTGAGATGCCACTAGGGACTTAAACTCGGCGGCTGCCGGTACCGGTAATCGACGAAAGTTTTCCAGAGATGCTGAACCATTCTGGGCATTTTGACACTACAGAAGGAATAAGTGGAGACATTCATGACAACGAATGTGCACCAGATTACACACGTACGGAATCGGACGTGCTTGGGCCTTGGAGAGATTTATGTCCACGAATGCCACTTTCATAGAGTTGGTACACGAGCACCAATCGATAAGAGATTGTGAAGTGGCGCGAAAGAGAAAGAACTATTAATAAAAGAAATAAAACACTTTGTAGTACAGAAATCACGTTTTATCGACAGTTTTCGAATACAACGGTATTTTTTTAAACAATTAACACAAATTTCTCAAATGTTATTTTTTTTTCTCCACTAAACAACTTGTTTATTTACAAATAAAATTACGTCCTTCCGTTTCCACATCCACATTGCCTCATAAAATTATTTCTATCCTCTTCACTGAAATTCTCCAGCATCAAATCAAGACTGGCGAAATCTTTAGCCAAGTACAACGAAATAACACACTTGCCGCCGTGATAACGTTCGCAACGAAGAAAATAATCTCTCGATACGAGCGACATCCTCGTCCAAACATTCTTGAAACACACCTTAAACCTGGCATCATGTGGATATTTCAATATCTGTTTCGCCGCACATGTGCATAAAAATATAAATTGTTCATCAGACGATTCACAAAAGCGTTGAAAGCCAATCGAAAAGAAATCCACGTACACCCAATCCTCAATAAAGTGTCTTAAAAGAAACGGGCCGAATCTTGCGAAAACAATATCCAACACCTGCTTATTTGCCTTAGATATCAAAAAGTAAATGGTTCGTTTTAGTCGCCTTACATTATTCCAACAGTAATTCAAACATTTCATTTCTTCTTTCACCGTAGAAATCGAGCACAAATACTGCATCGCACTTGCGTTATCGCAGGCCATCGAGCAATGCAACATAGCATACTTTCTCTCCTTGCTTACATTCCCTCGACCGTCCAATTCAGACTTCATTACATCGGCCCAAAAGTCTAAAAGTAACGGTGCCCGACGGTTATAATGGGTGAAATCAGCGGGAGACTCTCGCCAATAACGTTCCACTTGATCTCTTATACAAAACGCACAAGCAATCAACAATCTTTCATTTCGAGTCAATAGTTTGTCGGCGGTTGATAACATTCGTGCCGATTTCGTCTCGTCGATTTTTCCATGCTGTGTCCACTCCATGTGCTGAATGCACTTGACCAGCTTGACGCAGTCGACATAGTCATAACCAAGTGCTGGTTCAAGAAGACAGTTAAACCTTTCCGACGTGAGAAACTCGAGTAATTCGTTTCCTACGCTTGTCACAATTTCATCCAACGCGAGTTGCGAAACTGGAGGTAAAACCAACTCACCCAATCTCGATCTAGTTGAATTAACGATTTGACGCCAGTATACCAAACGGTCGCCGCGTTCATCAGTATAGTAGCTCAGATAATGGATATTCGAGTTCCATTTCCACGCGTTAGTAGCGACTTTGATCAAGGCTGCACGTTCGAGCGAAGGGGCAGCTAGTGTAAACTCCATTTTGCGACCAAATGAGAATCTGTGTTTTCACTTTATGACATTTGAATTGGTCAATTGGGATCGGCATCTGATTGGGTGCTGGACGTATGCGGATCGTTCTATCCCTACACTGGCGCCCTCTATTCATCAGTGGCGCCAAATGCGTTTAGTGCACATAATATATAACATTAATTGTGTAGAATGATTACAAATAAAAATTCAATCTATAATACCAAGTCTTTGATAATACAACGGTGTCGATGGTTACAATTTTTCAAGTTTAAAGATATTCCAATAGCTCTAAACTGCTTGCGCATTACATGACGACCAAAATGAAAAAAGCTTTTCTTAAATCTGCCGTACTACCAATTACTTGAACGCGAAGCGGATAAAGTGGGCCTTCAAATGTTAGCAAAAGTAATTAAAATAAAATAAAAAAAAAAACCTAGCAAGTTTCAATATTTCTTCCAAAAGGATTGTTTTGACGCGAGAGAGAGCAGCGCCCTCTGGGGTCGAATTGAAACCATTCAAAGACTGAATTACCAGCACAAAATCGAATGGTTGCACATCCATCCAGATCGGAAGCGCTTCGAATCAGAGCGGAAAATGTGTCCACCACTGGTCAGACATGAACCCCCGAAGACCTGGGCGAGTTCCTTCAGGGGGGCATGCAAGCCGTTGAGAATTCGGTGGGCGAAAGGCAAGTACTACCGGAAATGGACAAAACGCAGGTGCCCTAAAAAATCGACGAAAGTTTTCCAGGGATGCCGAACCATTCTGGGCATTTTGACTGCAGTGATATTTGAAATGGTTACTCGGACAGCTTATGTACTGTGTTATCTTCGGATTTAGCAAACCATTGGTAGACGCCAGTTTGTTCAGGATTTAATTAGTTAATTCCGTTCTATTCTGGCTTAAAATTGTCATTTCTGTACCATGAAATAGAGATTTCTGGTGTGGTTTTTACGTCACAAACTAATAAATAATTGCCATGAGGTTGCAGATGAAACCATCTTGTCCATGGCATTCCTTGCCCACACTACATTGGTTGGAAGATCATCCATAAAAAAGGTTTTCCGGAACTGCACCCACACGCTCTAAACGAGCATGCTAAATAATTACATAAAAAAGTAATACACGACAAATTATTAATTATTAATAGTTATTATACTTATACAGTCGAGCCTCGTTATAACGAATCGCTCGGGACCCGAGAAATCGATTCGTTATAACGAAAGTTCGTTATAACAA
>JAQIXU010002392.1:0-12248 GCA_034701245.1 Strigamia transsilvanica
ATTTGATGAATTTTTCATGAATTTCGACTTAGTTTGATGAATTTTTCATGAATTTCGACTTAATTTGATGAATTTTTTATGGATTTCGAATTAATTTGATATTTCGACTTAATTTGATGAATACATTCCCCCGATACGTTTCCGATATGTTTCGGAAACGTGACATTAGTCCCGCGCGCTATACGAGGTCCGCGCGTTATTTGCAATTTTTAATTTTACCCCGCAAATACACATTTTGTACTTTTTCATTACACTACACCCAACCGCTCTTTATACGGCATTTCGCTATAACGGCCTCAGAGAAGTATGGCGCTTTTCGATTTATTGCCCACAATGTTCGTTATACAGCCAAAACGTTGGGAAAATCCCCTTTGTACATTCCCCTGATTCATTGTACGGCTTTTCACTTTACAGCGCAACTTTTCCGGAACGTATCTAGGCCGTAAAGCGAGGGTTGGGTGAATTTATAATACAAAATTACCGTATTACCTCGCTTTAAGCGGCTATAAGTGAAATTACCAACTTTTGGAAATACCAAGTAAAAACTGGCGGGAAAACCGTGCCATTCTAAGCGGGGTGTATTGGCAGTCTGGTCAAACTCACAGCATAGCGGGGTAATACGGTAAGCATAATAATAAGATAAAAGTATCTGCCGCAGTGTGAACCTGTAAACCAGTGTGAATATGTTATCGAAGAAGCACGGGCCACAAATTGCCACCAAAATATGCATGCTATGATCTCTCGATACCACACACAAATGCGTTGTTTGCATTTTTATTCTTGGATTTAGTCTTGGGACATATTCCTTACAAGACAGCCCGCATTGACTGAAAATCAATGATTTGGATGACATTTCTCTTCCCCTGACATTAGAGGAAAGAATATTATTGGGATGTGGATTGTCAGAGTTCTTTGTCCTCCTCCTGTTACACCTACACTAATTTCAAGTCAGGCCTCACAAATAACTGGCGTAATTGAAACAGAAACCAATACTAAGGCGACTCCACAAAGCCCTAGAATGCTCAAGACAAATGACTTCCCTATCACACACACTCTCTCTGGCTTTCTCTAGCAATCCTGGCGAGCCAAATCCAAACTAATCGTTTCTGGCCAATACACTCGACCCTCGTTATACGGTCGCTCTTTATACGGCATTTCGCTATAACAGCCTTAGGAAAGTATGGGACTTTTCGAGTTACGGCCCACAATGTTTCGTAGATACGGCCCCAAAATCGGGAAATCGGGAACTGCCCCTGATTCGTTATACAGCATTTCGCTTTACAGCCAACTTTTCCGGAACCTATCTAGGCCGTAAAGCGAGGCTTGAGTGTAATTGGCAAACGCAAGTGACATTTTCTCGTGTGAAATTTGAATGTTTTATTCAAGCCGTGTGGGATGACGAAAGGTCGCCTTTAAAGCATTCCAGTACGGTGATTGGTCAATTGTAGTTGCCTAGGATCCGAGGTGTTTGCAGGTGATCTGGTGCATGGCGTTGTGTCAGTTGTATCCCCGTGCGTGACGCGGAGATGTGCCACAATGGGATGCTTTCACAACGATGCACATTGGATAAATTGATAGCGGCACGAGGAGAAAAAAACGTCAGGAGTTTGTTGAAGGTACAAAACGCCGAAATGATGCAGTTTTTCCCTCCATGTTGTTGAGGCGAATCTCCATGGCAACGTCTTTTCATCCTGACATGATGTCACGGGTGTTGGATGATGGGATTGATTTTACAATTTCCTTTTTTTTTCTCATTTCGTTTTTTCTGTCTAAATCTCACTTGGTTATAGTGGACCCTGGTGGGTAATTTGGGAATTAAACTCCACCTGGTCATCTCATTTATTGATTAAGATGAATCCAGTGGGAGATCTAGGCTTAAATCAAGCCGGAAAGACGAAAGAATTTTTATTTTTTTTGGAAATTGGATTAAATTTTTGAGGAATTTTATTTTGGATGAAAATCGTTTTGTTTTAAATGTTGTTTTTATGTGTTCGGGAGGTGTAAAATCAATTTTTGAAACAGTTAGGGTTTTTTTTATCTGAACAGATGGTTGTTATGAGGGGCCACAACCGTCCCCAATTGAATAAGGGCAGCCATTTTGTTTTTATCTCCATTTTTATTGGATTTTGTTTGTAGTTGGAGTCGAAAAGGAAGAGATTTAATGGGGGCACAAAATGACGTTGTTTTTAGGGGAAGAATCAAGAAAAATCTAATATTTCTTCTCATTTTCGACATATATATGTTAGAAATTATATTCTGTTTCTACGAGGTGAGTTGGTTGTCAACTATTTTGTTAGTAATGAATTCCAGATGTAGAAAATTGAGCCAAATTTGGTTCATGTACACGAAAATAACTCAATTTGTTCCACCCAATGGATCACAAATTGTCAAGGGAAAAAGGTGTGAAATAATAGTAAAATAAAAAAAAAATATAAAAACATTTTTTTTATTTTTTTTGTACACACATATAGATCAATAAACTGAAAGAAAAAAAGAAGCAAAAGCAATATTTATGGATTTAATCAGACTATGCCATCTGCATATGCAAAAATTCATGAATTTATCACATATTAAAAACCAATTGAAAATATCCACACAAAAAAAAAAAATAAATTAATTTCTACGTATATATATTGATAAATACACGATGTGGATCGAGATTTGTGCGCGTACATCCATCCCGTATGTCATTTCTTAAAGATGCGAAACGTGGCTGTACCGCATCACACGGCTCTCTGGTGCGAGAATAGACTCACCCACAGAATGGAATTGTGGGATTTTTGAAGGGTGTAGATGCCCAGTAGTTGATCAAGTGTGTGTAGGTTAGAGCGAGGTAGATCTAGGTGCAAGAAAGAAAGAAAGAAAAAAGCGAGAGAATCTGGATTTTTCTATCCTCATTTTATCTTATACTTTGCAATTGTATGGAAAAAATGAAAGTGTACGCTGTATATTTTTCCAAGTGTTTGATGTTGAATGACCAATGGATTGTGGGATTTGTGGCACGTGTATAACCGTGAGTATCTAGGAATTTAGTGGTGGAAATATTGGATTTGGTTGCGGATTTGGCGAGCCAGCTTAAGGTTAACAGGTGGATCGTGTTTGGAGTGTTTGAGGGTGCATGGTGCTGCATCAATACATCACTGTATGCATACGGCATGGGGATGGAGTTTAATTCGGTTATTGTTTCGTTTGCGGTGTGTGATCTTGTGATTTTGGGTTTCCATGGTGATTTGCAAGTTGTTGCCAAGGTAACAACTCATCAATATCATCTTGTTATTGTGGCAAAATAAGTGGATAAGAATTTAGGGCTGGGGGATGGTGGGTGAGGGGGGGCATTTGGGGGGGAGATATTTTTTTTTATGGTTTTTGGTTTATCTGATTTTTCTTTTTATGTGTTTGTTTATTGGTGGTTTTTTTTTTTTTAATTGTTTTTTTTTCAAGGTTTAATTGGTGTTTATTTCAAGATGGCAGCTTTAGGTTATTTGTTTTAAGGGTAATTGACTGTAAAGAAAAATGGCCGACGTGAATTATTTATTATTTTGAAATAGTTTGGCCTTCGAAAAGGTAAATAATCTAGTCAGAGGCAAAGTGTGATGTGTTTTTGTTGTTTTTTTGTTGTTTTTAATAGGGGAAGATTAATATTTGAGGCGAAAATTTATTTGTTTTTGAAGTTGAATTGATATTGAGTTTTTTTTTGTATTTTGGGATTGGTATCAATAGATCAATAGATTTTTTTAAATTTTATTTATTATTATTAAAGGATGGTGGTCCGTTGTGCTGACGCCATAAATTGTGCAGTTTGTTTTTATTGTAACGTTCCCTGAGCGCAAATGTATCAACTGGGAGGTATTTTTGTCACGAAAAGTTTTTTAAAAATTTAAAATAATAAATAATAATAATAATTTCAGTTGTTGTTGTTTTTCTGCGTGGATTGAATAGAATTGATTTTCTCTCCAATGAATCGTGAAATATGCAAAATGCCTATGATTATTTACATTTTTCTATGGCGACTTGAAAACAAAATCAAATTGTTTGAATTGTATTTAGTTGCAAATTGTTTCCTGTAGTCATATCCTGGAAATCCGTAAAATGGGCGAACGGAGGACAATCTAACAGCAATGAATTGATGTGTGCAAAACGTGATGTTATTAAAGGGGCACTGATAGCACGTGAAGGGAAAAACGAGGTTTTCTGGCTTGGCAGTTGAATAAAATGTTTAAAATGGAGAGCGCTTGTGACAATTGGCAGGAAATGCTGTTGGGTATCAGGTTAGGGAGTTAATGGAGGGTGAATCCTCGGAATTAGCATCAAATTAAATCAAAAAGAAACTTTTAGCTGAAAAATGACTTTGAATTTTTTTTTTTTTTTAAATTATACTTTAGGGAAAAATAATTTTAGCAAGGGCTAATGGGTTTGTCAATTTAAATTAGTGTTAATAGTAATGCTAATTAGCTGGGAGTGCTGTGCTAATTTTGGGTAGAATTGATTTTTTAAATCACGAAATGGATTTAAAAAAATTAAATTTGATGCTAGATTAGCACAAAATTAGCCTTAAAATTATGTTGTATGCTAAATCAGCACAGAGTTAGCATTTTGTGATATTTGGTGCTAGATTAGCTTTGAACGACAAATGCTAATGCTAAATTGGTTTAGAAATTATACCTGATGCTAGATTAGCACAAAACTAGCCTTAAAAAATATGTTGTATGCTAAGTTAGCCTTTTTGTGATATTTGGTGCTATATTAGCACAAAATTAGCTTTAAATGACACGTGTTGATGCTAAATGTAGTGGCTAGCACTGGGAAGTGCTAAAATGTATGTTTAGGCGTGATTGATGCAACCAAATCCAATAATGAAGTAAAGCTAATTTTGATGACTCTTTGTTCTTTCGTTTTTTGTTTCTTTCTTTCTTTCTTCATTTCTTCTTTTGTAGACTTTTAAAAGAGTTGGAGTGAAATGAGATGACATTAATAGAATTAATTAGCAAACACACGAGTACAACTCCCTAACTATGCAAAAAAACAACAATAGGCAATTATTTTTGGAAGTTCTTGACAACTGTTGCCATGGAAACAACCATCTCGAAATTGACAACCACCCATTGAAAGCGATTTTGAAAACAAGAAATCAAAATGGTGTTAAGCCTTGCACATGTGTTGTCCATCTTGTATTGTTACAGGTACTTTGTATTCGCGAAATTATCAGACCTTCCATTTATTTTCTTTTTTTTCGACTAAGTGCTTAGTGCTGTAAGTAATATTTTTCCGGTTTTCTCTAGGTCAAAATTCGATTGCAGGAAATGAAATTTATTGATTTGTTTTCGTTGGCGCTTGGAATTTTTATTTTTATTTTATTTTATTTTATTTTATTTTTCAGGATTTGTCACGTGGAAATTTTTGAAAATTTGATTTGAAAAAATTCTATCTATTGATGTAAAACTAATGAGTTGCGAGTGATTTTAATTAAATGTGAAACTTGGCTAAAAATCTCTTTACCTGTAGCCTGGAATCATGTGAAGCATATAATGGAGCTTGGGTTTTGCTTAGCCTTAATTGTATTCATGAGTACATGGTAGCTTTGATTTTTCTAGCAAATGTCAGAGGTGGAAAAATAATCATTTTTACCTTCCTTAACCACCACCCGCGATGTTTACACTGGGTTTTGTGGTCGAAACAAGGACATGGCAATTAAATTGCTAATTTTCTAATGAAATAGTCGTTAGAAATTTTTTATTTTTAGTAATTTATTCACTAATGGAAGTGGAAAGTCGTTTAGAAACATTGCAGGGGCCTAGACTGGAACTAGATGGGGCTATAACTCTCAACTGAACCGAGCACTAAAATATGTTTGTTGCTCCATAAATTCTTTTGTTTGGGCTCAGATTTTTTTTACCATTATCTTTAAAAATGAAAATAAATTGAAAAATAAATTTATTTTATTTTTATTTATTAATTTTTTATTTTTAATTTAGGAATTTGCAACACTAACTAAAGAACTAAATCAAGCCAGGGAACATCTTTTAGAACGAGAGGAGGAAATCTCAGAACTAAAAGCCGAAAGGAACAATACTAGGGTAAAATTATTTAATTAATTATGATTTTTATTTTTATTTTTATTTTAATTTGTTTTTTTTTTTTAACAGTTACTATTGGAACATCTTGAGTGCCTCGTGTCCAGACACGAACGTTCTCTTCGAATGACCGTCGTCAAACGACAAGCAGCATCTCCTGCTGGAGTGTCGAGCGAAGTGGAAGTTTTGAAGGCGCTCAAGAGTCTTTTCGAGCATCATAAAGCTCTGGACGAAAAAGTGAGCAGCCAAATCAATTTTATTTTATTTCATTTTATTTTATTTGATTTGATTTTGGTAAAACCGCGCAACAGTTTGTTGGTGTTGTTTGTTTTAATCACTTTTTAAATCGATTAGTATAATGAAATGAGAGAGTGTGTAAATTGCAAAATGCAACGTAGCGTGTTGCAATGGTTAAATTGTGCGTGAGATTAACGTGCTTTAAATTTTAAGGTTCGGGAACGACTTCGTGTCGCGCTGGAACGCGTTCAAGCGTTGGAAGAGGAACTCAATATTGCCAAAGATGAGGTGATTATTTTTCAATTGTAAATAGTTTGAGCTGTAATTGTAATTTTTATTTTTACCTTTCTCAAGTTATCGCAGTACAAAAGTGGTAAGTTGCAACCGGGCGAAGAATTGAAGCCGAAGGAAAATGGAGAAGTGGGACAGTCGGAGAGTTTGTTACGGCAGGCGGCCAATAAACGTTTGTCAAATGGATCTCTGGACTCGGACTCGACGGCCGACCAAATCATCGAGTTGCAGGATACAATTGAGAAACAAAACACGGAACTCACTCTTGCCCGGACTAAACTCGTCGAACTCAATGGCAAAATATCCGAGATTGAAGAGTCTCTCCAAGTGTCCCAAAAGGAATTGATTAAATCGCAAGAACAGACCGCTAGATTGCAACGCGACCTCAAAGAAGTAAATTAAACGAGGCCCATCAATTAACTAGTTAACTAATGAATTATTTATTTAATTAATTTAGAACATTGCTCAGAAGGAGGACCAAGAAGAACGCATCGCAACTTTGGAAAAGCGTTACTTGAATGCGCAAAGAGAATCGACATCGCTTCACGACCTTAACGACAGATTAGAAGCGGAATTGGCCAACAAAGAGGCGCAACTCAAGATGGCCGAAGAAAAGTGTCGGACTTTGCTGGAGAAGGTCGATTTAGCCGAGCAACGGCTGCTGCAGTTTTCGCGCAAAGCTGAATCTCTTCCGGCCGTTGAGGAGGAGTTGAAGCAGCGGATGGAGGCCCTCAGTCAGGTAAAGGGTTGAAAAGAATTTATTGTGTGTTTACTTTGGATTAAAAATTGTTTTTGTGCAGGTACAGGAAAGGCACGGGTCTGCCGAAGACCGAATTGGACGGTTAGAATCGCAGTTGGATGAGAAGAATGCGGAATTATCGAGAGTAGGTGTTATTTTTGTCGCTTCTTTTGTAGTTTTTATTGCAAAATTTTAATATTTGTTGCAAACAAACAAGTTTTTTGTTGTTTATTTTTGAACGGCGACATGTGCAATAGCTATTTCGGGGAACCGGTTTTAATGGTTTGCATTGTCTAGATGAATCAACGGTTGAAAATGAACGAAGAACACAATGCGAGGTTGTCGAGCACTGTTGATAAGTTATTATCGGAGTCCAACGAGAGGTTGCAACTGCACTTGAAGGAACGCATGCACGCCTTGGAAGAGAAGAACGGACTGAGTCACGAGTTGGAGAAATTGCGGAAACTATACGAGGACGAATCGCAGGAAAAGGTGAAAAATTGAAAAATTGAAAAAAATTGAATTTTGTGTTTATTATGTTCAATGAATTGACAGGAGAGAATTCTCGAGGAATTGGATAAAATTAAAATTGAAACCGAAGCACTAAGGCGGCAGATCGTGGCGCGCGAAGCTCTCCAAAGGTACTCAACATTTATTCCTAAATTTAGTCAATTAATTCTTTATTTTATTTGCAGTCCTCCAGAATCAATTACCTTCCGGTTGCAGAAGGGCCGGCAAGCGGCGTTAGAAGACGATCCGACTAAAGTGCGAGGAACGATTGCACAAATTGAAATTTTAAGAAATTTTTACGAATTTTTGTTAGATACAGACGTTAAACGAACAGGAATGGGAAAAGATGCAGCAAGCGCACGTTTTAGCCAACGTCCAACAAGCATTCGACGCGAGCGATACGGAATGCACGACCGACGACAACGATTCGCTGTTCGGCACGATGGACATGTTGTCGCCGACGCACACCGACGCGCAAACCCTAGCGTTGATGTTGCAAGAGCAGTTGGATGCGATCAATAATGAAATCAGGTAAAAAATGGATTGACGGGCAACTTAACGGGGATTTTTAAGGGACGAACGGTAGGGAAATGCGAATAATTTTGTCATAACCCCCAACTTGTAGCCTTCATCGTCTGTGTGTCGACTGCAATGATCCAGGGATGGAGTAAGGATTGTTTTTGGTGATATTTTCATGATTTGAGTCTCTTTTATTTTCTGGTTTGAAATTTTTACATTTTTTTTATCTCGTTTTTGCAATTGGCACTGCACGGTTTTTTTTCTTTCTTTAACGTATGTGCATGTTTTGGATCATGTTTACGGTCATTTTGTGCATGATTTATGACTTAAAAAGTGCATACTGTGTGGATTTTGAGAAAAAAAGGCTTAATTATCCAAAATCATGGCGGTAATCAAACTTAACAGCTTTGTTTGTTTTTTAGAGCTCACGAACAAATCGATTCAAAGTACCTGAAATTTGATGGCTAAAAATGAGGAATGGCAGACTTTGCCTTTCTTATCGTTAAAATTATTATTTTTTTATTTTATGTACATTTGTTTCTAACCTGATTTATGTTGCATTAAATCAAGTCCATTGATGGTAAATCAATTGTGTGATGGAAACTGCAAACCAGTTCCGGATTACCCGCTAGCCAAAAAGGCCCTGGCCTATGGGCTCCCTGCCTTTTAGGGGCCCCACGATAAAGGAAATTTGTCAAAAATTCGTTGGTTTTGGCCAATTTTTGTTGAACTTTGTCAAAAAATTGTCGGTTTTTGCCTGTTTTTGTTGAAATTTGTCAAAAATTTGTCGGTTTTTGCCTGTTTTTGTTTAGATTTGTCAAAAAAATCGATGTATGAATAAGCACGACGATTTTTTGACAAATTTCAACAAAAATTGGCAAAAACCGACGAATTTTTGACAAATTTCAACAAATTTTTTACAAATTTCAACAAATTAACTTCCCAAATTTCGACAAATTTTGAGAAATATCAAATCATCGAACATCACATATTGTTCATCAATGTTTGTTTTGTTTAATAAAATTTGTTGTTCAAAACTTATTAGGATATAATTTGCAAAGTACAAAGGGGGCCCCGATATTTCGCCGGCCTTAGGGCCCTTACATGGGTTAATCCGGCACTGCTGCAAACGGAAAATGGAAAAATCTAATTTTTTTAGTTTTTAATTTTATTTTGTATCCATGCATGGTGCACTTTGAAATAATTTTAATTTTCTTTGTGAAAATTGCATGATCTGTGCTCTGCTCTGCTCTGGTGGCAGTAAGCTTTACGAATAATTTAACACGTGACATTTAATGGCAGTTGGCTTTACTTGAATTAATGGCATTACCATCTGGTGGCAGATTTGCTTATCTGATGGCTGCTGTTGTCAATAATTTCTCACCCTACCTGTCTAAATATTCTCTTGTTGCTAGTTCCCAGCCACTCTACCCATATTGGAACACAGAGGATTATGACCCATACTCAGTGCACAGGTGATGATTACTGTTGAATTCACTTTTCATTTTTTTTCATTTTTTTTAAATACATATAATCATTTCGCTTTTAATTGTGTTTTATTTTTCTTGATGCACTGATGTAAGAATGCACTAACCGTTTGAATTTAAACGAATAACACGTTACAAATATAGTCAATAATATCAATCGGGGCTCGAAAAGGAAAATTTCACGAACCGGAAACATTCAAAATTTAAAAAAATAATTTTTACCAACCGGAACAATATTTGCAATAATTTCACGAACCGGAATTTCGGTACATTTCGGGCCCTGGTATGAATAGTACTTGTATTTTGGTTCTCCCATAAATCAAATGTAATAAAAATAAATCTCAATCAGTGGGACTTGTTTATCTAAGTGTTGCAAGTGTATTTATTTTTAATTTTTATTGTTTTCGATTAATTTTTAACTCTGGATTTGATTAATTTTTGCAAAACAGTCATAACATTTGCTAGACGAAGCATTTGCATCAGCATTATCACTTCCCAAAATGGCGGCACTTTAACTTATCCGAGCCATGTGTGGCCCTTTTCTCTTTATCTTTTTCTCGCACAGGATGATCCAAGAGGAGAAGCAGAACACCGAGCAGCGCGCCGAAGAACTGGAATCGAGAGTGGGAAGTCTCGAGACGGTGGGAATGCTGCCGCGAGTCCATTCCTTCGAAAGGGCATCTCCGCCGGTCAGCGGCCGTTCGACGCCAAAATCTCACCACAGTCCACAACGAGATTACTTGCAGAAGTATCACACGGTACGGATTTACTAAGTTGATGGTAAAATGGCTGCCGGATATCCGAGTGAGTTGTGTGAATGGATACATTTTCTTGTCTCTCAAAGAAAACGCTTCGGTAGATCCTGCTCGATACCTTTACTACAAAGTGTTGTAATGTTGTCATTCTTTTGCAGCTTCTACTCGGTTCCTTTTGGTTGTTTGTTTCTGAGTTTCTGACATCTTTGCCTTTTGTATCCATTGTTCCATAATAGTTTTTAAGGAATTCGCCCCTGTTGCCACTCATATCTGACCCCTGTTCCTTCATTTCAATTGATTCCAGGCTCCTGCAGGATTGTCTCAGGCACATCTCGGACAAGTATCGGAGATTTTGCCTACCACTTCGGTGAGTTGCTTCTCTCGGCAGTTTGCTTCAGAAAATGGATAAAACCCACACGACGGCCGTTTTTTCTTGTGTTGTTTATTCCGTTTTGTTTTGTTTTCTCTTCCGTTATTTTATTTTTATATTTTTTCTTTTCTATCTCCATCACTTTGCGTGTCATTAGATTGCGGCCATGCCTGAATTCTCTCACGACTACGCTTCCATGATGCACGCACGGCTCACAGACGCGGGGCTGGTAAGTCTCTGCGTTAACAAATGCCACCAATTAATTAAGACATTTAATTTTAGGAATTGACGTTTTTTATTTTTGTTTTTTTTAGTAGTAGTTGTTGATTTTTAAAATTTACAACCCTAAATAGCCGCTTTGTTCGCTTCCTTTCGTTTGTTTGCGTGTGAAAGTTGGTTAAAGTGGATTTATTTATTTATTTATTGATTTTTCTTTGCAAATTTTTTTCTTTTTCCTATTTCTTTCGATTTTTGTTCATTTATTTATTGATTTTTATTTTTTTTGGTAAAAATTTGTTTGAGAAAATTGAAATAATCGGAATGTTGTGACTTGAATTTTTTTCAAGATGGGACCCGAATCGAAAGACGATAGCCGTTTACCGAAAATTGAATGTAGTCCTCCGACACCCCGTTCTCTACGACTAGAAAGAGTAGCGCAAGTTTTAGCTCAGAGTACCGAGGAATTACGACGGTGAGTTGCGGATTTCGCCGCCACGAAAAGGCTCTTGGTTTTTGTTTATTAATATTTGCTCTCTTTGACTCGATTCACTAGACAAGCGGTGCATAATGCTGCTCCCAATCCGGCTGTGCATAGCTTAGCTCAGGATCTTCTACAGAGGTCTACTAACAAACAAACGCGCGCGCTATTTCGATAAATCCCATCGTTCTATTTACAATTGCGCAATCGCTTTTTCTCAGAATACTCAAAACCCTCTTGAGACGAGAGTTGTAGTTGTAAATCATTTCTTATCTCGAATGGGAACTTTGAATGGCTTCAGATAAATCCCTGAATTTATGATGAAATTTGCATATTTAAGAAACAAAACGAGATATGGGATTTATTGCTTCGCTTTGTCGATGCTTTTGCTTATTTCCATTTTTTCCTGGCCTTTTTGTATTTCCCGCTTCTCGGGACAAAAAAGTCCGGTACTCCTGGGAAATCGGTACTCATTTTTAAATGAAAAATTAACGTTTTTAGACCAAAAAGTGACATTTTAGACCAAAAAGTGACATTTTAGACCAAAAAGTGACATTTTAGACCAAAAAGTG
>JAQIXU010002393.1:0-12247 GCA_034701245.1 Strigamia transsilvanica
AGGACACCTTACGAGGGAGGACAGACCTTAAAAAAGGAGGACTGTCCTCCCCAAAGGAGTACGGTTGGTCACCTTATAAATAATATCGCGAATCACGAAAATTCGCAGCCAGTCCACGTCGCGGTATCCGAATCGCGATTTTTCGATTTTCTTTTTTCGCGGCCATATTTTAATCGTTATGACGTCATAAAATGTCATAAATGGCGCCAGTTTTGACACGTTTTATTGTACGAGATTTTTAAAAAAAAGAAAACGCTCCGTCGCTTCCTGCACTCCCCATTTTCGCTGCATTTTCATGGAAACAGGAACTGAACTATCAAGTTTTTATTTTAAAAAAAAAAAGAAAAAAAGATCAGATAAAGGTCAGCTAAACTCCGAAGGTTATCTGGTCATGGCCACCATACACAAATTCCTTTTTTTCGTTGAACAAAATTTCCGCCCTTTCAGTTTCACATTTTAGTTATTTCACAATTACACCCGAAAAGATCCCAACAATAAATCAAGCACACATAATTGTCATGACAATAGAAAACAGGTTTATTTATTACATGTTGAAGGTCAAAAAACATGGACAGTTCTTAACACAATAGCCAGTCAGTAACCTTTGAGCTACTTACTCCACACAGAAAAAAAAAACAAAAAAAGAACAACAAAAGATTTTCCAAGTGCAAACTAAACGAAAAAATCGAACAAGTCAATTGTCACGAACCATTTTCTTCCCTCTAAAAATCAAATTATCGTGAATAAAATAATAAGCAACATACAAAGTGCCTAAAAACACTTGCACGGACGGAACAATAACAAAAACAAGACAAGTAACATAAGTCATCTTGGACAACGTCGGTCTTGTGTAGTCAATCAACTCCTTCAGAACCCCCGTCGGTGCTGGCCACTCGACTAACGTGGCACCAAACCCGAGTGTGACGAGAATTGCAATCAAAGATTCGCGATGCATTTTTTTTCTATATCTAAAAATAAAAAATAAAACGAAAAAAAAAGTTAAAAATAAATCTTGAAAATGATCCACAAACAACGAACCTTGTTTTGGGCCGAATGAAAATTGAGTGTGTCACATGAGACAAGGAAAAATGATCAACCGGGAAACTCAGTACGTCATAAAACACCTGTGCATCAGAGGGAGAAAAAGAAAGAAACAAAAAAAAAATCGAATGGCAACAGTTAGTTTGTAATTTCATTCTGAAATTTTCTTTGTTTATTTGCTTCGGTAATAAAATGTTTCGCTTATAAACTCACCTCAAATGCTCGAATTCATATCCCAAACCGATTCCACCTGTAACACATCAAGAAATGTTTTTCAACGTTTTTCCGCGCTTGGGGTTAATCAATTTGCTGTTTGTGTTGGTGGCTCTCGTCTGCGTACAAGGTAAAACAATAATGAGTGACCAGTTTAAGTGAACTGAAATGGTTATGCGCTTCAGCACAGGACGTTGAACCCGCATCGACAGCAGCACCGACTGAGAAGCCAGCCGACTCGTTTGCTGATTATGTCAGACAAGGGACAAAATCAATGCAGGCTGGGCTACAACAATTTGTTAGTTTGGTTGGCAGGCTGCTTTGGAAGGTTGAATCTCCACCTGTAATAACAACACCACGACCAGATTCTATCAGCCCATAAACATTTTGCTTGTTTTTTTTTTTTCGTTTCTTTTTTGTATTTGTATATGGAATTAATAAAACAAGTGTCATGAATTCGTATTTTTGTTTGTGGTTTTCGTTTTTCAAATGAGGAGAAAGGAGAAAAATATATTTTTCTTTTTGTATGTTTTTATTTCGTTTGTAAATTTTGCGGAGAGTTTTGTGGGGGTAGGTTAAACGAGTTGGCTTTTTGGGCGTTTATAATGAAGACGAGAAAACAAGGTAGACTCCATTAAGGAGGTCGTGGTGGGGAATACAGATGGGGGAACTTATGGCAGCCATCTTGAAGGATGGGCGGATTGAATTGTGGAAAATTTCCTCATAATTAGTTTTTGTTTTTTTTATGATAAAATAAAACAAACAAAAATCAAATAAACTTTTAATGAAAAACGAATGGTGACCGATCTTTGTTGTTGCCTGAATTTTTATTTATAAAAGTTGTGTAAAAATAATTAATCCAACAGTCACAAAGTCTCAGAACGTTGGCAGCGCTTCGGGTGGCCGTGTGGCAAAACATAATAAATCATTTTGGCGCCAGGTAACCTACCAAGTACCAATAAAGCATCAGAAGTATTCCATTTGTGACAATCAGTCAGTGCCGGATTACCCATTAGGCCAATTAGGCACGGGCCTTTGGGCCCCACGCCTTTTAGGGGCCCCGCGACAAGGGATGAAAATAATATTGAATTTGATTTTGAAAGAGAAGTTTGCCGGTTTTGATGCAATCGTAGAATAATTTGTGAAAATATCAATGTTTGTTTTGTTTAACCAAATTGGTTTATCAAGATTTTGTTATTCAAAACATATTAGGATATAATTTGCAAAGTGCAAAGGGGCCCCCTCGAGATTGCATGGGTTAATCTGGCACTGCAATCAGTAGCACCACACAATACTGCAGCTAAATAAAAAGAAAACCCGCCATTTAATTGGTTGTCAACACGTTTTATACACAAAATTACTAACGGTACACAAAAAAAAAATTGAATAACATTTCGATTAAATAAATAAATATAATTTTTCTAGTTTTCAGATTGCAGAAAAGCATTGACGAGTTCCTCGAAGAGAAGGTGAAGCGAAAGAAGACGATCTTCCCTCCATGACACACCTCTGTCGCGCACGGTTTTATAAAAAAGATATATTCCACCTACGATGATGTGTAGTACAGGTAAGACGATGAATATTCCCGAAAACATGAGCATAATAACGCGAAATATTCCATAACCGAAGAAAAACAACTGGACAGCCAGCGCTTTCCACTCCTCGGGAAATGGAAAATCCTTCAAACTGAAGGCAACTATCGCGAAAACCACAGCAATCAGTTCAACAGGTGGCAATTTGTCCATAATTTTCACTGCTAAGATCCATAATGGGTGTTTGGTTAGGTCTAGAGGCATTGTGGTCGAGCTGCAAGATTCGAACGAGTGGTGAAGTCGTTGGGAGTTCAGTTCGAGTGGTTCAGTTGAGGATGAGGGAAGAAAGTGGACTGTTATAAACATCAATTAGTTGTCAAGTGCACAATGAATTAATGACAGGTCTTAATGGATTGTGGATTGCACATGTTCCAGAGAAACTAACAATGTAAGTTTTGCAATATTTAAGCATCTAGGTCATTATTTGAATTTATTTTTAAGTGTCTTCAAGAAAAATAAATAAATACTCTCTTTGAGTCTTTGTAAAGATTTACGGAGAATCTTTGACACCAATTCTCGAGTAATCTTCATGTTCTTGGACCCTCATAAATACATTCTTCCAATCACTATATTCTTCACCTTCAGTAAAATGTTACATCTGGTGAACAGATGGACTCGGCCCCATTAAAGGAAAAAGAACACAATGTTTTCCTTGTAGGATTTTGGATACGTTGTTTCATCCGAGGCATTGTTATGTTAGCAATACGGTGTCGTGAACAGGATACAACAATCCCTCCCCCCTTATATAAATAATCGAAACACATTGCAATACATTTGAAATAAAGTACAGAAATATGCTATTGCAATACATCAAAATAAATCGAAATAGATTTTCGCGATGAATTGAAATAGATCACGTGGTCGGGTAGCGAGCATCCAAATGAGCAAGATGGACGGGAAGAGTCGAAACGGGTAGGGACCACCAGAGCGGCCCAAGAGGAAGGACCAGAGAACGTGGGGCTAAAAGAGTGGCCAGTAAGAGTGCGGGACCAAATGAGCGGCCAGTAAGAGCGCAAAGCCTAATGAGCGGCCGACTATGCGCAACAACGAGTGGGCAAAAGCGTGCAGAGCTCCCCTTCCCAACACGTGGCCAACTGGCCAGTGTGGGTGGTGATTTCAGTTCGTTCACGTCCTCCATTGATAGTAAAAGCAGCACTCCATCGAATCGTATATATGACTGAATCATGTTTGACTTCCTCCTGAGGTGTTTGTAAACGACTTGCACTGTTTTCACCAAATTCGCCCATCACAAATATGAGAGCCATTGACGCAGATTCGACCAAGTTTGTTCCTTTTGAAGTGTTCCTTGATAAACGGGTAGGTGAGAATGATACCTGCGGCTGCACTGTATTAGGGTTAGTCGTAACCCTTCCTCTGGATTTAAGATTGAAGTTCTCACATTTCCAGTAAATTTTGTCAGGGCGTTTTTTGTCGACAACCTACGCACAGCCATTGAGGCATAATTTAAGGTTTCCACGAACGGTTTTCTCCACGATGATCTCCATTGTGGAAAAAATGTACTGTCGAAACATTGTACGTTTGAAAGAGTGATACCATGATTCTCGATTTATGTCGAAATATTGATTTAAAAAAAACAGTACCGATTTTCCATTGTGCCAAAAAAATCCAACATCGAAAAAGTAAACCCGATAGCCTCGTTTTCGAACAGGTGTGACATCTTTGTGACGTTATTGTAAGCACTGCCATTTGTGAGTGGTATTCGGACACCACATGGCACAGAGATGCCAGTATGGTTTGGACACACTCACTTAAGGAAAAGAAACTACTAGAAACTGTTCAATATTGGTATTTGGCCTTTATTTTCATTGTTGTCTAGAGGTAAGTTCCCAGAAATGCCTTTCCTTGCTTGGGCCACATTGCTGTGACCCAACTCAAGATCAACTGCTGACCATGTGGCCTAAGGACCTCGTTGGCAGCATAATCACCGTTATTCCCATTCCTGTGCACTACACAGGCTTTACTGTGACCGTCAAGTCATGTCCATTGTCGGTTCCGTAGGACCGTTGGCAACACATGTGGTCTTGTGACAGTGCATGTTGCTAGTTCGTTTTGAACTGGGGCCCAACGTAGTTAACACGGGCTCTCACTTCCGGTTCCGCCTTGCGAGGGGTCCAAGGACCACTTCTGGTGACATAGAGCTGCCCAAGGCGGCGGATGATGCGTTGTGAGTTGTGACCATCACACGGTCAGTCATGGAAGTTTGGTAATGCCAAAAATACAGTATGGTACAAGAAAAGCTGTTTTATCCTGCAAAGTTGGGACTGGAGGGTTTCCACATATGTGAGGTATTTTCCGGATAATACAGCTTGTGCCTACAACTAGTAATTATGGAATTTGTCGACAAGAAAAAAAACACAAACACTTACAAGTTTCATACTTAGTGCTATAAATGGCCCCTAAAAACATAAGAAATAAAGCATAACAACAAAATTTGTCACTTCATTGACCTGAAAAGTATCAAATATTCAAGAGACAGGGGGCAGATTTTGTGTAAGTATGTCTAGTAGCAAATAAATGTCTTTTTATTACGAATTATAATTTCGCGTGAGACCAAACCACATACAATTGAACTGTTTTACTTTGAACTCTCGCTCTACATGATTAACAACTCTTGCTCCAATTCTTAGCAAATAAACTTATTAAAAATACTTTCTCAAACTTCTATCCAATACAAAATCTACAAAATTATCAATCGGGTGCACAATAATTGGAATTAATGAGAGACACACTGCCACAGTCACCCAGTTTCGTGCCCCTTGAGAAATACGTGCTGCACGATTCAGAACAGACAAAGTAATGTGACACGTTCTGTTGATTGTGAAACCAGGAATTAACACAGACGCAAATGTCTGCCAGATTAACGTATCCGCTATTGTTTTCTTCAACTGGTAACTTCGCTTGGACTCGGATTCGTATTTAATCTGCCAAAAAAATTTTAAAAAATTAAAAAAAATTGCAACAATTGTTTTAAACCAGTCTAAATGTCAAATTTAACATGTAAAATCTTACATTTAGACTGGTTTAAAAAATGTAAACAAGTTTAATTGACTTTATGAATGCGCCTAGTGTTTGCTTTCTTTCCCACGTTCATTTGCATATGGCGGCGCGTGTTTACTTGTTTTTTTGCTACCCCATTTCCCACACGTGTAAATTGAGGAATTTCAACCCCGAAACAAAAAAATTTCATCAATTTTTTCCAAACTTTCCTCCTGCTCAAAGAATGAAATGTTTAATGCATTTTTCTAGTGCAATGAACGCCGGCCCCATTTATGTTGCTTCATATTGTGTTTGTTTTATCTAGGTTGGAAGCGTTTAATTGGGTCAACCTTTCAACTTCATTTGTGGGAAAGTGGAATTCAGAATAAGTGAAGAAAGGGATGCTAAAATGCCAGGTGTATAGCCTACTTAGTGTTTTTTAAACAAACGAAAAAAAACATTTCATCATTTGCGAATTTCGATCAGCCATTTTGAAAATGGCACAAATTGCCCAGTGGGATTGTGGGATACGAATTTCCAATGAGAAAATATCAATTATTTGCACCCATCGAGTGGAATTTTATTTATTTCTTGTGGAATTTCACGAATTTTTTGTGGGTGGGTCGCCACTCCTTGCTGGGGTCTGCTGTGAAACTGCTCTATTATTCACCACACAATAGCGGAACAAGAACAGGGAAGGACGGCACTCCCTTCTGCAGCTGGCATGTACTACGTCATAGGCTTCAGCCAATCACACCGCGAGGAGGAAGTCCGAGACAAACACGCGCTAGATATTTCTTTTTTACCTTCTCCTTGGGATTTCATTTCATTTTGCACGACTTACTTGATTCGCTTTTTTCGCTTTATCCAACGTATCGGCGAATACGTAACCAAAAGCAACGACATAGGTTCCACGAACGAGCCACAGTGGTATGAGGTGACGAAACGATTCGCCAACTTCATTCGAATAACCTGGAAGAAGGAAAAAAATTGATTTTTTTACGGTTTTTATTTAAAATGAATAATTAAAATACTCACCTAGTAATCGCACTGGTGTGTCACGATAAATATCGACTTCTTTGACGAGATTTTGTGCGGTTTGCGGTTTTAATTTCGCGTCCTCGCAGCGACATTGGCGCAATATCGTTAAATTTAGCCAAAATGACGTCATTTCACCTTTTATCAAATCTATTTGTAGCGCACAAAGGGCTGGCCTTTTGCAATGAAATAGGTGCAAGTTTGTTTGTCGTTGTTTACAAAAATAGTCGAAAAGAGGTAGAAATTCCGATACAGGTTGTGTGTTTTACCAATTCGTGACTAAAACCTGCATCGAGCGCACTCTGGGAACCGATTTTATGGTTTGTCGCTAGGTGGCAGCACGAGGCGGGTTTAAATAAAGAAATAAAATGATGTAAACAAGATTTAAGTTTTAACGGCTTTATTCGGTTTGGATTTGAAAATTGGAAACAAAAATGTTTGAATCAGACCAAGAACAATTAAAAGAAACGGATAAGCAACAAAAGTAAAGATGAAATTACGGAATATTGAGTGGAGTACTGCCCATACAACATGGCCGACATCCGCTATGGGTTTTGGAAAAGTCAAACATCGGGCTGCGAACCAAATTCCCAGTATGAGAAACGGAATGAGGAAATCTGGTGGTTTTATTATTTCCAAGCACCGAAAAATAACGCCGACCACTTTGTTCTTTATTGCCATTTTTGACTGAAATTATTTTTTGAAAAATAGAAATTATCGGTTACATTTTGAATTTTGCTTAAAAACGAAGCATACTTACAACTCTACGGCGCATCAGCTACAAACGACGCTGAAAGAGTGGTGAATTTTGTTTTCATAAGAAACATACAATAGAATGTGACGTACAGTACAGTCACAGATGTCGCTATTATCTTAATAAAAGAGAATCAAAAAGCTTTAGTGGTGACTGTGACAAGGAAACAAATATGGTGAATGGTTTTACATAATAGCAAAGTAAAAGCAATAAATTGAATTGGTTAGTCCCTCGTGGTTGTGTTTATTTATTTATTTATTTATTTATTTATTGCTTTTGGTTAAAATGAAATATCTGGCTTCCTAATTACGTTATTCAAACTAGAATGAATAATTCCTTGATTATTGTGATCAGTTCACCAAAACCAAAAATAAAAGAAAATAACATTTTTGTGGATTTGATGCACTGCAAGCACAGGAAGAAATTTGAAACAAAATAGGTTTTTTGAAGGGAAGGTGATTGTTGTAAGTTCAAAGCAAAAACAAAAATTTGTACGTTTTATTTTACAATTTTACTAAAATATGTCTATCTCATTGCAGATATGGTTAGAACTAGGGCGGTACCTGATTGCCTTCGAACCTCTAACTTTCGTTCTTGATTAATGAAAACATTCTTGGCAAATGCTTTCGCAGCAGTTCGTCTTGCAACGGTCCAAGAATTTCACCTCAGTCCACTTCTATATATTAGTGTGTGCCTACTATATTGATGCCAAAATCGAAGTGAAAAAGTCCTGCGTGTGCACACACAAAAGGCAACAAATTAATAATTTTTGAAAATAATAACGCAAGTAGAAAGACCTGTGCTCTGGGTATAACAACTTGTTTGTTGGATTTTAAACAAAATTGTTTTGCGCCATTTATGCCATTGAAACCAGCAGTGGTTAGTTAGGGCTGTTTAAGAGCTTCGTAGGTCCTATAGGTACTTTTGCTTCCAGAGGCCTTTGTTTATCTTATTTTGGATTTTTCATTCAATTTTAATGTATATTTCAAGTGTAATATTGTAGGAGGTGCACTAAATTTGTTGAAATTTGCGGATAAAAAACATTTGTAATGAAATTGGATGTTGAAATAAATACATTTTTCTATTTTCTACAAAAACAGATAGTTCAGAAGTTATTTCAAAACAAAGAAATCAAGACAACTAAATGTTAGATCCCTTTAGCCCATTGTTTTAAAATATTCCATTATTTATACATTGATATATGTTTGTTAAACAGAATGAACTGATAGCCATTCTCAAACACACAAAAAAAGGCATGAAATCTAGAATAAATTCAATTTATACTGTTTTTAAAAGAATAATTCTATTTCTATTTATTCGAAATTATTTTAAGCATTTCACTTTATGTTTATTTACATTGATTTGATATTGTTGTAAACCAAAAGTAGTATACAAATATACAAATCCTTATCAAAAAATAAAGCAAGCTGCATAAAATCTGTTGTGAATTGGGCAAATGCCAAATTAAAGTTAAAATAAATACTAAACAAAAGACTATCTGCAATATAAAATTAAATCTAAGAAAGATAGCAGTGTTAGATTAAACAGTACCAACCTAGAAGCAACAAAATACAAAAATAAATAAATATTGTTTTAAATATTCAAAAAACAAATTAAAATATTTATAGGTTATTTGTAGGTGAATTGGATAGATATTACATCAAATTGTTTTTATTCTCCACAAAAAGTTAATTGGAAATGGTAATTTTGAATGTTTTGACATCAGTTTTTCCATTGTTTGACAACAATTTTTCCATTGTTGTGTTTACTATACTTTTTCATTATTCATTGCTTTAGATTTATAATTCACTGTTTCCTTATAAAACCAACACATGTACTGACAATCATTTCCAAAAAAAACACAAAAACAAAAAAAAAACGGAAACGAAATGTAAAATAAATTAAGTTTTGATTTATATTTTAAAGTTTCTATTTCACTTTTAATCTAAATCAAACGAAAAATCCCGTCTAAAACGCACCTAAAACAAGAAACGAAAACATCCAGGATGGACACTTCTCGGTACGAGTCAGCGTGTATCTGAAGTTTGAATTTCCCAACATATAAGGTATGTTGCAGCTTTTACCGTGAACCGTTACGTAGCCCCAGAATTCCACCATTATGGTTAGGGCCGAAGTCGTTGTTAGTCGGATTACCAATGCTCGCTCTTCTACTCCATTTTGTGCATTTCCCAGTGCTCAAAACCGAGCAAATGTGTGAAACAATCGTAGTTTGTGCGTCAAATAAGGTACGTGAAAGTTTACAGGATACATTTTCAGTCGTTGGAAAGTGTGTGATATGATTCTTTTGTGCCGATGCCTTCGATCGCCATTGTTGGGAGGAGTGCAAAAATGGTGCGTTGTCGTTTGGCGAAAATCGGCCATTTGCAATCATGTCTTTTTAGTGTTTAGTGTGTGTTCAGTGCTTCGTTTAAATGAAAAAGAGAAAGAAAAATAAGTCAAAAGTGTGTTTTATTCGTCGTGAAATAAGTGCTGCAATATTCCGTGTTGCGTCATCAGGATGTGGCAAAGTTTTTGGTCGTTATTTTTTTGAAATTCAAAAAAACAAATCCGACCCCGGCGAAGCGAAAAACCAACGAATTCGGCGCAAAAACACAATTCCGCGTGTTTCTGTCGTGCTCTTACGAAAAATTTCGAAATTACGCACCACGGAAAAATCTGTACTAATACTGCGTAAAAGTGGACTTGGTTGATTACAAGTTTCCGTTGCTAGTTTCCAGTCAGCGATTTCAATCCAAAGTGCGTGCAAACGCATTTTTCTTTTCGGTTTAGATTTTCGATTCCGGCGCAGAATTTCTTGTCGGATTTTTTATTCATTTAAATTTATTCAAAATTCAATTAACTTTTGCGGCGACTAGATAAACCGATCTTGTGAAATTCCGCTATTACGCAGTATTTGTACGGTGGGAATTTTTGTAAAAGTACGCGGGAACATGCTGAAATTGATGTTTTTAATGGCGGACCACTGCAGGATCTCAATGTGATGTGGCATGGCGTGGCGCGATTCTTGAGCCGCCATTTTGGATCTCGCATACTTCTTTATGCGCTCTTTCACTGTTTGTGAAATTGAGCTTTTTTACGGCCCCTGCAAGTATTACAATCAGTAAGTAACGTCCCAAAACGTTAAAACTGCATTCGAAAGGTTTTTTTTATATTAAAAAATGCTAAAATTAACTCGAAAACATGTCACGTGATCGTCCGTGATAAAATAAGCACAAATTTAATACCAAAGTGATATAATGCTCTAAATCAGGCCAAATGACTTTTCGGAAGCAGTTTATCAGGTTTTACTGACATTTACTAATCAAATATCCTTGTTCCATTACAGGGTAAAGTAAAAATTGAAAAAAAAAAAAAAAAATTCAAAAAAATTTAAACAACTTATATATGAAGAAATTGACGTGAGTATCAACGGCCATATTTGGTTTGAAAAAAAATGGAGAACAGGAACGGTTTTTTACTTATTCAAACACATTTTCCTGATTATTTTGATATTGTCTTTGTTTGTTTTGCTTTTTTTCAGATTTTTCAACATCTGGATCAACAAACTTCATTGATAACTTCGAACTAGTGAAACCTGGCAAGTTAGTCGTCTGGGGCTAACAAAGGACTTTGGGATAATGGACCAAGAGTATAAAAAGTGCTTCTTTCTTTTGATAGGTGGTCCAGGAATAGCGTGGGAAAAAATGGGTTCTTTTCATAGGTGGCCGGGGATCCCAGGGTGGGAAACATATGGCACAGGTTTCACTAAGTTCATTAGCATTGGAGTAGGCCTAACGCAAGTTTTGCGTTCTCAAGTACATTTGAAGGGTAAACACGTAAAATTGGGGGCCCACGACCGAAAACAAAGCAAACCAAGAATTTGTACTATATTTATTTGTTTGAATAAAATGTCTTCAGTTACCCACTGCAGAAGACCCGAAAGGGTCGAAAACGTTGAAAACGTTTTGGGTGTTAAGTGATAACTTTTTACGTATACTTTACCAATGTCAAAAACAAGGAGTTAGGGAAAACAAATGGTATGGGATTGGGCGAGGCGGGGGGCATTTTCTGTGGTACACTGGTACGCCAGAATTGTCGGTTAGCCAAGAACAGATTCTCGGCGACCGACTTTGGCGCGGGTTCTTTAGGAATTGGAAAGAAATGGTCAACCATTGTTGGGTTGTAGTAAAAATCTTTGTATTTTTTGATGGGTGTTGTGAACCAATTATCGAGGTGACCTGATAGCGAAAAGTGTTGACGATTTTTAGCTTTATCTGGGGTCATAAGGACATTGCACTGGGTCTAGCTAGTTGTTATTTCGTTCAAGGTGACTTTTCTTGTGAGGTTAACCTTGAAATTTGAGGTAGATGCACCTTGGCTCATTAGCAGGCTATCCTATTATAGCACATTAACCCTAGTGGAGATTTAGGAATTTCTACTTCTGGGTTCAGTTATAGAACTGACCCAGCTAGCCAATCAAGGGGAGCTTTGATTTGTTTAGTTGTTTTAATTGCCAAGAATGGGGATGTGAAATAAGGGACCGTCCATAAACTACGTAGTCAGGTTGAGGGGGGGAGGGGGTTGGCTCCATGACTACAACTGGTAACAAGGG
>JAQIXU010002394.1:0-12243 GCA_034701245.1 Strigamia transsilvanica
GATGCAGCTTTTGGACTTTTGGCCAATGTTAATGCGTATGTAACAACCGCAAGTGAGTACGGATGGTTTAAGAATTCCACATGATGTTGTAGGTATGAAATTGCACGAAAGGTAGCACCACGTTTGCCCTATTAGACAAACAAAAAGGATGCCTATAGAAGTTTCACTTAAAAAATAAAGCAATTATTTTGTTTCAATCAAGATTAAAATCAAACATACGGCTGAATCACATCTATCGCATTCCAGTAGAACGATCAATACGTAGGCCGTGAAAGTAACTTCGCTATGGACTCCGCCCTTTGACGGAAAATAATTAATAACTGGAAGGTTTTCATTAAATATTAATTAATTTAATTTACTGTCATGCCCGAGTGGTGTACACCAAAATCAGCAAAGAATGCACCGGTATCTCTTTGTTTTTTTAAGATCCAATCAAGTGCATTGCAAGGAACTTCTTGCGGTATGTGAATAAATAAACTCGCTTGACATAATACTTTAGCTACAAAGACTGTGAGCCTATAGCAGAACGAATCCGTTTAAATGTTAATGAAGTTAACAATTAAAGCAAAAAAAATCCCCAACAAAGATTTCAAAATTCAATATAATTTACCACGTGCTAGATTCAATATTTTGCCAAACAGCAAATGATCCGTCTACTTTCCTGAAATAAAGCATATGAGCGTAGCCTTGTTGTATTAAACTGTACCCATTCTTCTCCCCTTCAGCAGTTAATCGTCCAGTTCGTTTTAAATACAACACGGAATACACCAGAGGAGCTAGTTGAATCACTGTGTTTTCACCCGATCCAACAGGCAAATGAAAGAAGCGTGATTCTAATCCTTCGATTGATGTAGCCACCGCTTGGCTTAAGAAATCACCTATTTATGTAAACGAAAAAATGATGACGTGTAAATTTGGTAATTATTTTAGGAGATTTTAAGATTAAAACTCACCCATAGCAGACATAAGATATTTTTCAGTTCCAGGGATGTATTCCTTTGGTAATGATGGCATCTCAATTACTAAAGACTGACGATTGTGTTCTCGATAGAATGTTTCTGTTGGCAATAGGTTGTGACGGATAGGAAACCGTAGTTTTATAATTTGTCACCATTGAAACACGCAATATTTGAATGAGCGTAAAGAGTCCAAAGATATAAAATTGTTGCAATAAACGAAGAAATGAGCGAATAAAGTTGTAGTGACCCCAAAGAAAGTTTCTCATGTTACCACATATTGAGGTAGGAATGCCCATCATTCAGGTCCCCTAGTTTAATCATCACTCCCCCCTCGCTGATTCATTTCCTCCCTGTGAACAGGTGCATACCCTCAAGTGATGTTTGTTGCTCGGCTTGTCGCCTCATTGGCCAAGGCAATCCCGTGACTAAGAGTATTTAGTTTCCCGCCAAACGCCAGAACTGAACCAACAATCGAACAAACCACAACTACTGTCTGCCGAGATCTTCACCGAGTCAAACCTTATGTACAATACAAGAAGTGACCGAGGACATAGTCAAACGCAGTGTGGCACCCAAAAGGAACTGTCTGACAGAGCACTGGCCCCTAGACAACCTGCCATTAACAAACATATTAAAACTCAGTTCTCTGTCTTTGTGTCGTTTCTGGGTGGTTTTAAAGTGATTGTTGTGTCCGGCGGCCACGTGGTCTCTCCTGTTCCATAACACTCAATAATACTTATTGATCACAAGTTAACAAGGGATGAGCTACCTTCAATTCCACCAACAGAACGTCTCTTTTTTCTTTCCCTCTTGGCAACGCCTTGAGGGTCAAGCATTATTGATAAGGATTTGTGTACAGGTATTCCTTCTGGCTAAAAAAAGACCAACTATTAATTTTTTTATTAATGTTTCAATTCGATTCAGTTTTAACCACAACGCGTAGAGTTTTTTCCACCGCATCACTTTCACTCCAACTCAGAGCAAGAACTCGCAAGGTGTAGGATGCCACTTCCAAAGGCATAATCGGAAAACTAACTGTGGTTGCGCCGTTTTTCGGGATGGTTACTTTCTGGGATTCACTTTTTTCTCCTGGCCCAGCTCCCATACAAACGCCTTCTACTCCGTACATGTAAATTGTTACCTAATACAAGTTAAAAGATAAATTTCTAATAGAACTAATTAAAATAGCGAGAATTTGTTTACTGGTAAATCTTCGTCCCCATAATTAAATACGGTTACTGGCACTAGGATTTGTTCCATTCTAACTGCAGAATATGGCAACTGCATTTGAATGAACAGTGATTTCAGCACGGTTAATCTGAGTGGTTCTGCTATACATAGTCCTAAAATGGAAACTGATAATTAAGTTTATATTATCAAAGTCTCGGTTTAATTTGACCATTTGTTTGTGACACAGCAACAGCTTGAACTCGCCATGTTGTAGTGCTGTTTGGGAAACTTGTACGGTAATTGATTTTACACGAATTCTCGTTTTGTTTACTGCATTCATTGCTCCTATGTTATTTTTTTTTTTTAAGTTTGTTGTTATTGTATTTTTTTTTCTCGGTTTATTAACGTGATTTTCTCTGTCTGAAATATCCATGTCTCTTGAAAAAGGTGTCGCAAGTTTTGTAAAGCGTATACTTCATACTGTTCTATCAGCTCTCTGTCATCCAGATTCATTCGATCATTTCTAAGTTGTTTTGAACTATTCATGGATACTGTAGAATTGAAGCATTTGTTTCAGTTTTTACTTGAATGTTTCGTTTTTTATCAATTGTCATGGTAAATACTTTGCGTTTGACAACAATCAAGAAACGCCTGAGAACAATTGTCCGTCTCAGTTATAGCTTCGTATATTACAGCAGCTCTTTGACTGCAATCCATTCCTGTTGGCCCAGGTACGCGACCAAGTTTGCAACAGGCAGCAGCTAATTGCGTGTACGGATTCTTAGCTAAAAAATAATGATTACCACAATTGATATTGTTAAAACCCAGAGAATAATACATGTCGGGGTTTTGGCTATTGCGGCTAATGTAGATCGTTTATTTCTACGTTTTTCTTCACACTGTCCATCTGAAAACATCACAATGTCATGATATATTGACGTGATTCAAGACGTACAAGAAGAGTTATTATTGATTTATACCTATTCTACTATGGTCTTTTATTGCAGCATTGGACATGACAAGGAAGCCATTTTTCTATTTCAAAATAGAAATTAATTCAATAAGATTAAGATGTGTATTCATGACTTACTCGAAACACTGCTTCAGTGTCTTCACCATCACCAGGACCACATCCTAGATCATTGGCTTCCATTTCATCGAACATCTAACCAATTATTTATAAATACTGTGATAGATTTAAATTGGACAGTAGATGTATTTACTGTTTGTCGTGAAATTAGCCCGTCACTATTTAAGAGATACACTGCTTCGTCTACAGCTAGCAATCCAACAAACGAATTACGTTCACCTGTAATTTCAATTTCGACCTTTTGCCCAGGTTTGTAGAATCCAGTAGCCGTGGCCGAGAGCTTTATCTAAGGTTTTAAAGCAGGGTAACTGTATAAAACAAGTAAAGTAAACTAAACAAAAAGATATTCTACATCATCTCCATCGTTGTATTTGCATGCTTTGTTCACTTCAATTTTCATCGAATCAGCAATAATTTGGTTGTTTTTGATTATGTACACAATGAGTCGTGCAGTTGGAGACATGTCAGCAGTCACGGTAAATTGTATAGTGTGTACAACAACATTTCTTTCAGTTCCTGATTCGCCTTGCAACAAAAGCATTCCACGGCTTACCACCTAGACGAAACAAGTATTTGTTGTTAACACGTGGTAAAACAATTAATTCTAAGCGCACCATGTAATGTAGTTTGATATCTCCTTCTGCAGGAAATACAATCACTTGTGTTTGGAATGTCCGTCCCACCTAAAGATAAACTCATCTTTACTTATTGTGCACAACAATTTGTGGTGACCCCAAGAGACCTTTCCCTGTCGCCACCTGCTGCACTAGGAATGCCCAAACATTCGGGTCTCCCTAGTTAGTCATTGCTCCCCCTTACTAATTCATTTCCTCCTCACTGCACACATTACATGTTGAATATAAGTGGGAGTTTCCCGCGGGAAACTCCCGCCAAACATCAGAACGGAATCAACAATCGAACAAACCACAACTACTGCTGGAATAAGATCCTCACCGAGTCAAACCTTATGTGTAATAAAAGGGGTGACCGAGGACATGGCAAAATTCATTCAGCACACACGTGTAGGCAGACCGACTATTGCATTAATACTTGACCATATTCTTAACCATATTCAAGTGCATTCATATTATTTATCGGTAACCGAATTGAGTAAGGTAAGTGTCTCGTAATGATACAATCAATCAATGCAATCCACGGAGTTCATAAAACTCCCCTCTTCTCCATCTTATACATTACTGTAAGGAGGATGGATGCGACAAATTAGATCAGGTTTGCAATTTAATCACCGTGAAAATCATTTCATCTGGTGGAGTTGCTATCCAAACGTAAGTGCGGCCATCAGGTGATTGAAATTTAAATACATTTAAAATATTTGTAGCTTGATTTTCGATGCTCAAGCCTTCATATTCAGTAGACACGGTGATTTCCAGTTCTTCATCTTCAATGCCAGTACCCATTTCGAACATAACACGGCCTAACTCATTGGTTAGAGACGATAATGGATTAGGAAGAATACGAATTACTTGACCTCCCCTTTCTGACACCATTTTTACTATTCGGACGCGGACTTTGGATGCTGCTTTTCCATTAGTGAATTTTACGTCAACCTATATTGATAAGTCACACTTTGTATTCTTTGGATAGAATTTTGGATTTATTCGTTGACCTGCGCTTGGTATGGAATGCCGGGTTTAAAGTCTAAACTACTTCTTGGAAAACTAATGACGTATGGAGAGTATGAAAATATTGTTGAATGGTCGATGACAGTTTCACGGTTTCCAGTAGCTTTTTCGATAACTTCTGCTTCGATTAATAAATTGGAACCATCCACTTCGGGAAACCATGCAATGTTCTTTTGTATGATGTCTCTTTGAACATCAATTGATACCAAAGTCTTGCCCTCTCTTAACTGAAAAACAAAATCGAGACAGTGAAAATTTTGCCAATTAATTCCAAAAGATGTCTTGTGCATAGTTACAGGTTGCAGATATACTGATCCAATTTCAATAACTACTCCTGCAACTGTTTTTATACCGAATTTGATATTTAGCAATCCAGTGACAGGCTTTCCATACACATAGCTGTCACATCATTAAAAAACATTAAACTTTAAAAAAAAAAAGAAAATAACTTATTGGTCATACTTTGCAGTTATTCCTGTGTCAATTCGTTGCTGGTTTTTCAGAATAACATTTGGTGGTTCAATGTTTACAGAAAATGTTGGTAATTCTGTAAGAATTGAAAAATATATTAAATTCATGATCTAATGCATCTACTTAATTTTTGAATACCATATTCCTTAAGTTCAAAGTGCACAGTCTTTATGCCAGTCAGCTGGTATCCATATTTAATGGAAGCTGTCCAAATACCATGTACTGGAAAGACAGGGAATTTGAAAATGGTTTCAATAATTCCTTTATCATCGGGATCGAACGTTTTGTACAAAACGTGATATGCATCAGGATTCTAAAACAAATTGACGACAATGTCAAAAATATAATTAATTGGTGCTGATAGTAAGATACCTACTTTAATTTCGAGCAAAATTGGTTTGTCACTCGGTGTAAGTCTTTCATTCAAATTCAATATCCGAATTCTTACTGGAGTTTTTAACAAAATATTTACAAAAATGTTTATACTATTGATGATCAGTTTTGCATACCAGTATCTTCCGGTGTGTACAAAGGTTTATCTGTTTGTATAAGTGCATAGCCTGAATATTTCCTAACAGGCAGAAGAATTTCTTTCGTCGGGAAATTTCCTTAAATTCACCATTAAGACATTTATATTATAGACTTTTTAGAAAAAGGTTCACCAATATTATTACCTAGGGGTGCTCTAACGACCAAATAAACAAATAACACTTCGTCAGTTTCTTGTATTTCAGGGATGGCTGACTCGGGAAATGTCAAAGTAGTGATCTGAGGCCTTCCTATACATAAGTGGGTTAAATATTGTATTAATTCTTTATGTTTGTTGTATTGCAAAAAAATTTACCACTCGTTATGAGGAGTCTGTGCTTTGTTATATCAATTTTTTGAGGATAACTTTGGAGAAGGACCTCTACAGTGATCGGCCGATCCTGAGCGTCATCACCCAAGCTGACGCCAACTGTTTCTGGCACATTGAGGCGAAAAATATTGGGAGCTGATACAACATAACTGGAAGTGAATTTGAAAAGTTATTAATGATTTAATTTGTGACGCTTAGGAAACCGTAAAACGATCATCCATTTGACATCAATGCGCCAATGCGCCAACGTAAACTATTGCAGAGTTATTAATAAATGAACCATTGTTTATTAAACGATATATTTATAATTAGGCGTATCAATTCAGTAGAATTGATATTCTTAGCAACGGCTACAACACGAGTTATCCGTTCTGGCACCAGGGCGCGATAAATGATAAACTGAGCCATTAAAGTGATTTGTTGTGTTTAGATAATATTCCTTTGAATGTTATATGACGAAAATATTGAAATAATTGTGTCTTGCATTCCATAGAATGGAATGACCCCTAATTAATGACCAGTTTATCCATACAGACAAAAGAGGAAAACAATCAATTGTTTCTTAGCTAAGACCGATTGATTTCCTCCACCTTTTTGTGACGATGCAACATCAACCAGCTAAATACCCGGACAGGAAGAACGATCAAATCACTTTTATCTGTCATCAACAGTTAAGTTAAGATTGCATATTTCTTATTAGTACTAGTATGATTAAGGTACACAGTTCTATTTTG
The DNA here is from genome assembly GCA_034701245.1 of Strigamia transsilvanica. NCBI lineage: Eukaryota > Metazoa > Arthropoda > Chilopoda > Geophilomorpha > Linotaeniidae > Strigamia > Strigamia transsilvanica. The sequence goes on from JAQIXU010002394.1 coordinate 6,927, forward strand.
TAGGTTTGGTTTTTTTTCAGTTGTTAATATTAACTTAAAATTGACAGTTTACAAAAAAGCGAAATTGAATGACTTACTTCAATGCTTTTCCACCAACAAAAGAATATACGATGAGAAGATAAATTGCAATACTAGTTCTTAGTCGTTCCATGTTTGAACTGGTTATGGTGGTTTCTCTTTGGCCACCTTATCTTTATAAGCTTTCAAAAGTTCATTTGGTTTTCAATTTCTTCCAACTGAAAATTTTACTTAGGAAAATGATAAAACTAGTTTCAAATCACATATGCGTCACTTCATTTCAACGTATGTAGTTGTTGTGACCCTAGAGGCACAAGAAACCATCAGTGTAATAATTTGTACAAAGTGTAGATTATGTATTATTCGATTAATAATTTCCTTATAATAATTGTGTTGGTTTGGTTTAAGAATGTACAGACTTCTATCATAGAAGTCTGTTGATTTGATTAAAAGAAAAAACTTATTTCTATTATTGATGAAAACAGGTTTTATTTACTGACATGACGTCCCAACACCATGCGCACTGATTGATTGGATGATTATTTTACAGACCCTTTATGCCTTTAATCAACATTAACTGTACCACTAACAATGACTTTTGTTTAGGACATTAAGCAACGGTCTATTAAACTTTTCGATTTTCTTGTTAAACATAATAATTTCTCCTCTCTAACCTCATACCAAAACCCAAGCTTTACAAATGGATCAGGTTCAAAATAACTGGTTTCCAACGGGCAAAGCGTGGCGAGTAAATTCGAACTAGACATGTATTCCAACAGTTTATCGAGGCGTTTATATTTTAATATTCCACCTAAATTCACTTTGTCCCAATGGTTGTTTTCGAGGCCCTTTAGCAAATCAAACACATGATCCGTTCCCCCCTCATCATGAATAAATTCCAGCAAAGTAATTGTTTTTAATTTCGAATTACCTCTTCTGGCCCACACAGCATTCATGCCTTTGAATAAACATGAAAGATCCTCCGCATCCGGGATCTCATTTTCAATTGCCAGATTTACAATTGGTAAGCTGTGGATAAAAATTGCTATGTTTTTCAAGCATTCACTATCCAAAACTCGAAGATATAATGTTTGTAGATTTTTAAAGTCATGTAAGCAGAAAATCGTGTGATAATCTGTTTCTAATGTTATGATGCTTTTGAAACCAAACCATCTGGGGTAAGTATTTACCAAATGCATAAGATCACTGACAGACTGCCTATAGGTTATCATGGAAGGCTCTATTTCACATACTACTCCTCCTAATCTTTTAAAATTATCAATTTGCAACCAGCGACAAAAGTTTTTGCATGTTAGTTGTTGCCTGCAAGTGAGGCCAATGTTATCTAGTTTGATAAAATTGTATTCCTTCTTTCCACCATCTGTTAGATCGTACAAATCAATGGTATTAACATTCTTTAGTTTTATACATGTCAAATTGCTGGATTGACCAGCAGCAATTGCAAAGTCTTTCATATCTAATTCATGCGTCAAGGTTAAATCCAGACGTATCACCTGATTATTTTCTAGGAGACTTGTAATAGTTTGTTTCTCCCATTCAGTTGAAATTGTTGTTTCTAAAAGATGATAGTGTATTTTGCTGAATCTATGATCGTTTGCTATCAACCTTAGAAATTCTTCCCTGTCTGCAAAGCTGGTAAGTTTCAAAACACAGGATTCAAAATCCGATAACGCAGCAAAGTTCAACCATTCCCCCAAAGGTCCATCAAGTGGAATTGGGTGTGAAAGTATTTTACTTGGTTGGCATGGTACGTGCGAAATTGCCCTGAATTCTGTGCGAGAATCTTTTAACTTACACTCAAGTATCAGTTGGATCCCGATTTCATTTGTGAATTTTTCAAATACAGTTTTTGGGCTTTCACCGTCCATTGAAAATGATTTAATTCTACCACATTCGATTCCACATTCGACTATTTCTTTGAATCTTTTCCCATTCATGTAGTGGTATGACTCTATGCGAGGAGAAATAAAATTTCCCAGACGTTTACTCTTTGAAACATCGACCGAAGAGCACTCTGAGACGAGTTCGTCAAGTAGAGCATTATTATATGCGACGAACCAAACACTATACGAGTTTATGAGAGCCAGCAGATTGTCCAAATCACCTCCCATAAGACTAGCAAGCAAGGGCATTATTTGTGAGGTTCCTTTTGATTCAATATAATGATTCATGACCGGTTTTAAATCATCCTCTGTTGTTGCAGTTTTGTTGACTGTTAGGTCCATCCAAAAACCAAATGCAGCTACAAATTCCACAATATGCAAATGCAAGGCTTCATAATGATTCTTTGACGTAATGAGAGTCATTTCTTTGTGGTTTATCAGAAGGCCAAGTTCGTAGATTCCATCCGTTAAAACATCACTTTCAAACATCAATTCACTTTTCACTATTTTTTTTGCTGCCAGTTTCCCAAACTTTGTAATCTTTTTCTGAATATCATTAGATGGTCCAGTAAACTTAAAGAGATCGTAATCACTTTCAATGTCGCACCCCCGTTTCTTGTGGCTGTGTTTCAAGATGCAATTTATCAATCGCTTGTAAAACTCGGTTGTTGATGAAAGTTCTTCGATGTTTTCCCCCTCTTGTATCAATACCGCTAGCGCCATTAAGAGTAACGGGGAATCAAATAATTCCCGCTGTAACGAGAACGGTATAATTATATCCTCAATGGTAGACGTATCTAGGAATTTTTTCAGAAATAATCGTTTGTTTGCTTCATTTCCTACGCCCATTATCGATATCCGCTTATCGCAAAACTCATCCTTCATGGTGGACGATCCAAAAAGTTGTCTTTTTTCTTCTCCACTTAATTCAAATAAGCCAGTTCGACAGAATACCAATACTGTTACATCGCTATAGTTTTGTTTGTATAACAACTTTAAGGTTTCCATTCGTTCTTTTAGCGAAAGTTCATCCAAGCCATCAAAAATTACCAATATGTTTTTTTTATGGGAATTGAAAATTTTCAAACTATCAGGAAAATCGCAGCGCTTTCCAATTTCTTCTATTGCAGATTCGAAGCTTGCTTGTTGTAGTTCTCGTAAAGGCACAAACAACACAAACTTGAACTTGACGTATGTTTTGCCAATTGCCCAGTCGTAGGCAACTTTTGTTGCCAAAGTCGTCTTACCGAACCCAGGCTGTCCTTCAATGAGTATTCGAAGTGGTTGTGTGTCTGTGTCATTCACTGGCTTAAAAATGTCTTCAACTTCTATCGGCTTTTTTGTCACTTGCAGTTCAAGTCGGATAAAATGTTCGTCGATGGATAGATTGGATCCTTTTTCCAACCAAGCAAGTTTGGGTAGAACCAAATTTCTATAAAGCTGTCTAAGTTTTCGTTCAAAATCTTCGCATGGTTGGATGTCCTCACCGCTAATGTGTTTGCACTGACAGTCGATTCTTTTATCTGCTATCAAAAAAGAAGATAAACTAGGACACTAAGTTACATCTCTACTGCAATGGTGATACTAACCTCCTGGGTCTGGGGGTGGGTGGACGTGGAAGTGTATTGATTTGTCCACGTTTGGTGCAACATGGATTTCTTTCACGCTTTCAGTGGTTATTATCGTATTTGCATTTCCACTATCAGCATACTCGTCTAGAGTGATCGCCTTGCTGGTGCTAGGGCGGTTATTCATTGCTTATAAAGTATTACCTGCAATATATTTAAATGCTATATTAGAAATTAGGTGTATTTGTTGTTTGTGTGTGGTGAGCAAGGCTAATGTCGTGCCCAACATTGCTGATAGATGTCTATACTTTCAGATAAAACCATATACATACATGTATATGGTTTTATCTATATACATGCATGGTTTTAGTCATTTTCCTCTAGTTTTTCGATTACAGTAGGCGCAATCATAAAGTTATTTAAACTCGTTTAAAAATTTCAAACCAGTCGAAATGTCAAATTTAACATGTAAAATCTTACATTTAGACTGATTTTAAAATTTTTTAACAAGTTGAAATGACTTTATGAATGCGCCTAGTGAAACTTGTGTTGGTGTCCTTGACCGCCAACACTTCACTTTGTTCAGCACCGAGATTTTTACCCACAACAACAAAACCAGAATTTGTTTCTTCAATGCCTCAACGTGTAAATGCTGTCATTCGAGCAAGAAAAAAAAATTAAGCAAAACCAAAAAAAGTTAGAAATTTTGGTTGTTTAATTTCTTTTTCTCTAAAATGCCCCAGAATTCTAACATTTCTCTTGTTCTATTCATTAAATAAAACGCTTTGTCTATAAATTATTATTTAGACTGCAAAAAACAATCGTTTTGAGTTTGAACAGTGCCATGTGGTTATTGATGAATTTCTTTTTGCCAAGGGTTGCACAGTTTCTGCAATTGGATAAATTTAAAAAAAAAATCATGAAACCAGCCTGCCCCAATAGTATTTTGACCCATCAGTGCTGAGTTTTGTCCACTACTACATTTGTTTAAACTTTTCTTACAATTCTGTTGTTTTGTTACCAAGTGAGGAACTTCCCTTGTGACTAACTTGTAAGTGAACTGACCTTTAGATTTCCAGGAAATCCATGTGAAAGAATTTTCCAAATGCAACTGAATAAGTTTGTTTATCTATAATGCAAGCAAGACACAAAACAACATAAAACATTGAATTAATTTATTCTCACCTTTGATTTTATGAATTTCCTTGTACCTATATACAGTATTGATGTCTTATTACTCTATGGGCAAAACAGGAAGTGAAAAGCCCTCTGGTGACAAAACTTTAAATCATTTTTGTCGTGGTGTTTTTTCTTCGATTCTGTAATTTAAAATAGCATTTTGATTATTTTTATGTCATTATTTTACACTAATTAATGAAATTGTCGTCTAATGGTTAACATTCCAAATACTAAGCGTCATAAGCGTCATAAGAGATAGGACATTCAGCAAATCAATCTCCCCTTTACGCCAAACCGTCACAACAAAATAATTTTATAATTACTCACTTTTTTATTATATGTGGGATTGTGGCCTCTTCGAAATATTACTTTTGCTTCGAAATGAAACGGTCTTTTAATGAGAAATGAGCGTTTTTCTATCTGCACATTGATCTGCGACCTGCGTCACCTGTGTCTGCGAGTTAATCTTATCAATTTGAACAGTAGAATGTTTTTGAAATATAGATAAGAATTTCCGCAGTATTTTTATGTGTGTATTGCATTTAAAAGCAATATTTTCATCTGAAACAAATTGTCTCAAAAAATTACAATAATGACAAATCTGTCGCAAAAATATAGAATATTCAAGCAAAAAATCAAAATTTGAAC
>JAQIXU010002395.1:0-12241 GCA_034701245.1 Strigamia transsilvanica
TCCAGCAGCAAAAATCAATCCCATTGGAGCAGCAAAAAAATTGTTCACATGAAAGAACGATGCTTTTTCTGTCATATTTTTTTTGTTTTTTGAAATTTTTAAAAATTGTTTACTTTTTCTGAAAGATCATGAGCTATTCTTGTTAGAATTTAAAATTTTTTTTCTGAAATATCATTGTAAATCTTTTTTTTTTGCCAATAACATATACTATTACAAACATGTGAACAATTTTTTGAGTTACTGTAATTTTTTGTGGCTTTTTTGAATTTTTGTGCTACTTTTTGGATTTTTTTGTGACGTTTTTGAATTTTTTAGAATTGTTTGTGACTTTTTTTGAAGGCTAGTTGTAGGTTAGGTTAGGTTAGGTTAGACAACCATCGTACAGTCTCGTTGATTTTTGTAAATTCAATCAAATAAAATATATAATAAAACTCACGGGTAACTCACAAGTCATTTTTGATGATGGAATAAAATGTACTTAAAACAATTGTTTTTAACAACAAATTTAATCACCTAATATTTGTTTTAGGCAATATTCTAATTTATTATTTTATTATTATTTTATTATTTATTTTTTTCATTTAGGACTAATATTCATGTTAATAAATGCTGGAGATTGCTTGAAATAATATAACAGTTCATTAAATGAATTGTGGCTAAACTTGCAGAAGGTTTTAACTTTTATTTCAAATGTAATAATAAAAATAATTTAAAATTTATTCCTGAAAATTACAGCCCAAAAGTTCAATTATCATCTCTTCCTTCCTTTTCTTTGTGGTGTCAGGGTTTCATTTAATCTGTCAGAAAGAAAACATGGATTTGAATTCCATGTTTCAAGTTTACAGCGGAATAGTAATAGATTCAGCTGAAGACTAGTCTCTTAATATCCAGGAGCAAGAGGGAAAAGTAAGATCAAAATATAACAAATATAACAAAATTATTAAACCATCTTTTGTTAGTTGTTAGTTGATTCTTAACGGTTGCTTGAGGGCGCCACTGACGCTGGTCATATGACCATGTTTCAAAATTAACAAAGGAACTGCCTCGACCTTGCTGTCTATGTAATCTGTGGTTGCTACGTCTGCAGACAAAGTGCAACTGTTTGGAGTTACTTTTGGGTTACAATGCAATGAGTAGTGAGTAATTCTTTTTGTTTTAAGCATAAAGACCGTAGTTTTTACTTCCGTTTATATTTTAGCATAGTAACGTACGGGCGTACTACGTATACAACTTTAAAACTTTTCAATACGAAACCAAAACCAAAACCAAAACCGTCGAATATCAACAAAGTGAGTTTCAATTAGGATAAGAAAAACTAGCAAATGTAAAAACGAATTTCAAACAAATACGAAAACATTTTTAGTTTTACTTTCGATTTTCACAACCAAATATTTGATCTCCTGCAGATGGCGGGGAACAAAGAATACTCCGTCAATTTGAACTGTTACCTTATACCTCGAGCAAACGGAGCAATCCGAGATTACTTTCTGAAACAATGGCGAAAATGCAGGAATCAAGACTGGAAAAACACCACAGAGCAAGGCATAGTGTATGCGACGGGAGTCGGGAGAAGAGCTTGGGTAACGAGCAGTCGCAGGCAAAAGATATTAATCGAATGCGGCAACATTTATCTCTGGGATTTGGGACTTTGCAACCACGTTCTGCAGAAGACTGATTTCGGCGCTGGAAATGGATTAAGGGAACCAGAAAAAACACTTTTCAACGACTTATCGGTGCTGCAGAACGACATTTACCGCAATTATAAAATGGCGATGTCGAACGAAGAACACGAGAGCAAGACCCGAAAAATCGAAGAGATTTTAAAACAATTTGAGCCATCCGTGGAAGATCTACTGACCGGATTGAAATTGACCGATGCAGTGAACGAATTCACCGCTTACCAGTTGAAAGAGATGGCGAATTCATTGTTCAACAAAAAAAAATACCCAGAAGCGATTCGATATTACAGTCAAGCGATCGAACTGACCGAAATCTCGAACAAACTGCTCGGAGAATTGTATTCCAACCGATCTGCTGTTTACTGAATGATCGGTGATGGCAAAACTACCATCGCACTGTCTTTGGAAGATGCGAAAAGAGCCGTTCAGCTGTTACCCGCGTGGTTCCGCGGTTATTACCATCTAGGTTGCGTTTACCGGCTTCTAGGCGAATACGAAAAGGCTTTTAAATATTTCAGCATCGCCTTGGAATTGGAGCCAAATAAAATCGAAATAATTCCGCTGCGTGACGAATGCGAGCGAAGAATTCCGCCGAAGAAATCGCCTCGCGAGATTCTGCGTGACAAATTTCGAGCTAAGCCGGACTTAGTTGACTTGATAAACAAGGAACTCAAAACCAGAATGACTCCTGCCGACGTTCATCTAGTAGAGGCGAGGGTCTTAATTGGCTCGGAAGAATTCCCATAAAAAGAAATTCTCGAATTGCTTTGGAAAGCAGCGGATGAAAAAAGCACGCTGGCACTGTACTACATTGCAACCATGTATGAAATAGGCGTTGGCGTTGGGATAGACATCAAAAAAAGCATTAAATTGCTAAAACGAGTCGTATCGAGTCCGAAATCAGCTGAATTCTCCAATAATATCGGCATCGCCAATGCAGAAAACGACTTGGGTTTTATGTACGCGCTGGGAATTGGTTTGCCCATCGATTTAGAAGAGTCAGTCAAGTTATTCCAAAGAGCTTCCGATAATGGAAGCAGTTTGGGCGCTTTAAATTTGGGTTTGTTGTACCTGAAAGGGTCGGGTGTGGAATACAACGAGACAAAGGGCGTGCAATATCTGAAGCGTGCAGCGGAGCTATCTGATGCAGATGCGATGTGGGTTCTGGCAAAATATTACCTAGAGAATGCGCAAGATGCGACGCAAGCGAAGGAATGGCACGAGCGGGCTATTTCCCACGGTAAATCGGAGGCCGTTTCAAATTCGGACGAATTTAAGACCGAAATTAGGAAATTGAAACACCAGTTTGCGAAAATCGATGAGGAAATGAAGACATGGGAGGAAAATAGCGGGTTGAAGACGGCGGATCTGTCGATGAACGAGCGGAGAGAGAGATTCGTGGAGAAGAGTTGTCTAGTTAGTGATAAACACTACGAAACCATTTCGGAGATGATGGACACGGATGTTAAACAGGATCTGCCATTTTTTGTGAAGGATTACGAATTTGATGTTGGCGTTTTGGACGAGTATTCGAAAAAGGGGTCGGTGACCGCCAAACAGCTGAAAAAAGCATTTGTTTACTCGAATTTAGCCGTTGGGTTCCTCGGAGAGAATCTTTTGGCGGAGTGTGTTCACCATCTTGCGGAAAGTATATGCAGCTCTGAGTATGGTATTGATAGCAAATTTTGTCGCCAGGTGATTACTATTTGCGAGATGACGGGCATTGAAACAGGGAAAAAAGCATCAGGTTTCGATAGGGATTTGCGAGTGTGTTTTGCAAAGAAATATCAAATTTGTAGTGAACAAAATAACGAATTTCTCGAGGAATGCATTCGGATTTATCCCGACTTTGTTTGGTTCCGGCAATCATTGGCCGCTGCGTGTCTTTTTTGGGATGTCCCAGTACCAAAAGGATTGCGAGTGGTAAATTCTGCTTTGGACAAGTTTCCGAATAGTTTCCAACTTTGGTTTTTCAAAGCAGTTTTTACGTTTCAGTCTGGAGGTACTAACCAAAATCGTAAAATATTGATGCGCGCTTGCGACAAGTATTTGGTTTTGGCACCGTCCGACGAGCAAAGTCGACCTCAAATTTATTGCATAATGGGGATAGGGCGCGGAGTTGGGAATAATGATGCTGAAAAGTATTACAAGATGGGTTTGGAAGCGGAGAAAGTGCAGTTACCTTGTTTCTTGCCTGTTGAAAGTCCGGAGAAATCTTATCTAGAGTCAATTCTGGCTCTGTCTGTGCCCGCACAGCGAGTTGTTGTGGCGCCAGTCGTCGTTGACGAATTCACGGAAACGAAATTGACCGATCCTGGTCGAGTTGCGATTATAACGGCGCACAGGACAACGGTTAAAGAAATGTTTATGCTTTTTGGAATGGTCATTTAAACCTGTTTAGACGAAATTTTGAACAAGAATTTTGTTTAAAAAGTCCGTTTAAGCAGGCCGCAAAAAAAAAACTTATTAGCAGCTATTTTGGATTTTGGTTAGATCGATCACTGGAGTTTTTGCCTATACGGGCGTATAGCGAAATGCCGTATAACGAATCATTTAGCGGTGTGGCCATGACAATAGACCTACACAGTGGATTTCCCGACTTTTTGGCCATATGGCAAAAATTGTAGGCCGTAAATCAAAACTTAGCCGTAATTCCCTAAGCCAATCGCAATAATCAAGTATGAGATTTCAAAATCCTGTTGAAATCCTGAAGATTTCAGGATTTAAACAGGATTTTTCAAGAAGATTTCTTCAAAGATTTTGCTTGATTTTATAGATTTGGATCTTGGACTTGGATTTCAGAGATTCATATGATTTGTAAAATTTCAAAGATTTACTACACATTTCAAGGATTTGCTATGGATTTGAAGATTAAAGAATTTCAGGTTGATTTCTTTGAAGATTTTGCTTGATTTTGCCACAATTTCCAAGATGTTTTGTTCGATTTTATAGATTTCAAAATCCAAAATCATGGCACGTAATGGTAATTTGCTCGTGTTTGCTCTTCTTACCGCTTGCAGCGCCATCTATTGCTAGATGCGCTGACTAGCGGTTGCGCTCGTTTGACACTGCCGTTTGGAGGACAGACGGTCACAAAGACTCAACTAACTAATCTGTTTTTTACACATCCTATTTATAATTATCATCAAAACCGACTGCTTCAATTGATTGAACTATTTGTGACACTAACTTGACACAAACTTGACACTAACTTGTAAATTAACAACTATAAACACTAAAAATGAAATTTTAAATTGAACAGCAACACAACAAAAATTTAACTTGCGTAGCCGTGCGGCTTCTAAATCAACACTACGATTGGCTAAAAAATTTCATTAACATAATAATGGCAGATTGTTTATGTTTTTGTTTGCCATCTATTGCCAAACCAAACTGACAAAACGCGAGTTTTTAGTTGTATTTATTTATTTATTTATTTATTTATTTATTTATTTATTTATTTATTTATTTATTTATTACGTACAAAAAATAATTTCTTTACATTATCCTGACATCTCAATTAAAAATATACAAATACAAAAAATAAATTGATTAATTGATTAAAATTAGTTGGAGCATACAACCATTTTGCTTACAACCCACCATTTTACTATTACATTAAGTTTCAATTACTCATCTTGTGATGAAAATCTTCGTAGGCATTGAATAATCGACTTACAAGTCAGATTTGATTTGTTTCGGCCTTCGGGTTTTTTGTTTTTAGTTTCCAATCAGGGTCGGGGTCGGGGTCGATGTCGCTGTTGTCACTTTGCTCGTGGATTTCTTCGTCGTTCATTTTTTGGTTTTTCGCATTTTATGTGAGTGAAATCATAAAATTTGTGGTTTTGCGAATATTTTCGCATTTTTACATGAATAAATTCGTAAAATTTTAAGTTTTTCAATTTTTTTCGTGAATAAAATAAAATAAAATTGCAAAATTTGCCGTTTATCTTTAGGTGTTTGCGACATTTTACGTATTTTTGATAGAATTTAAACCTTCAATCGTTTGTTCGCAGCAACAGCCTCTTCCATTTTCCGTCTCACGACATTCTGTTGTTTACTGTGCGTCTGCTCCATCCGAACAAACTCCGCCTGTCGTCTCCGATTTTGTTGCTTCAACTGCGCCACTTCCCTGTCCTTGGTCTGTTTCCACTCGGGTTTAATTGATACGGCAGATGAAGCAGGAGTCTGATAATCTTATCAGACTCCTGCCTCATCTGCAGTATCAATTGAACCCGAGTTTGCTTCATCCCTTGGATTTCATCCTGCAACCTCCTTGCCTTTTCGACACTCTGTTCTTTCAAACGAATCAATTTCGACTGCTCGTTAATCTTCCTTCGCATCTCCATTATTTCCTTCTCCAAATCCTGAACTTTCTTGCTTATTTGTTCACCCAACCTAAATAAAACAAAAAACCCATCAAATTAATCGTTAAATAACCAAAATTAACCAAATTATTCTTAAACTAAGCACAAAAAAATGAAAAAAGTGACAAAAATGACAAAATTTACTTGTATATACAGTCGAAACTAAAGGAAATTCGTCATTGAAACGTTTTAAAATATAACGTTTCACTACTGTCGTTTTTGGCAAATTTGTCATTGAAACGTTTTTGGCAAAAACGACAATTTTTAGGTATTTTTCGTTTTTGGTACCGGGAGTACCAAGTACCGATACTGTCGTTTATGGCAAATTCGTCATTGAAACGTTATAAAATATAACGTTTCACTCTCGTTTTTGCCCAAAACGTACACGTTTCACTTTCAGCCCTTGGAACCGTTTTTTTTTTTTAAATTTCCCGGTTCCCGGTACCGTCAATTTTTGTCGGGTTTCCCGGGAAATCGGTACCCCGGTTTCCCGGTACCGATACCCTAAACTGAATGGAGTTCCAATAATCACCTGGATTGGGTTGTGTTCACACCAAAGTTGATCCAATCAGGCAATAGTAGCCGGTTTTAGTAACAACAGGTTTTAGGAATACCTCACTGTAGTGGCTGCTAAATGGGAAGCTACAGACTTGTGCCGGCACAAGTCTGTTTCCAATCCCGATCCAATCCGCGAATCGAGTTGTGGGAACTCGATTGGCGAATCGAGTTGTTGGGCACGCGGATCTAGATCCGTCAACAGAGTTTAGTGTTCACACCAATCATGGATCTACATCCGCAAGGTCAAATGAGATCCAAAATCTTGGTGTGAACAGGGTATAAAGCCAGTCAGTGTCATTTCAAGAAAGTTACTGGGCAAAACCGCCAGATGGCGCAGAGTCCAATAGAAGGAGATTGCCTACACTACGGATTAAAAGATTAATAGATTAGGGAGACTGACCCAATCCAGAAGCCCCCTTTTGTAATCCAAAAGTGCATTCCTGATTGTAAATCAGGGAACCTTCATATATGTAGAAAAGACTAAGAAATTTTTTGAACAGTTTTTCCTAAAGCCAGTCAGAGAGAGTTCCTGGACACCTCTTGAAAAGTTTGGTTGCTGAGACCTTGCATGGACTCTGTCCACCAAGACCCCTTGTTTTACTGAGTGACCATGCAACAACAACAAGAGCATCAGTACAAACGAGTTTGCAACAATCGCCGAAACCAGGTTAATTGATTAGAACAAGTTAAGAATTTAAGATTGGTCGAACAGAAAGGGTTTTAGTCCACATTTCGCGCGTACAACGTACAACGTTGCAACTGCAGATTTGTGTGTACCAACAAGCTCATCTCCGAACATGGCCGCATTTCCATATATGGAAATATATTGTCATCGTCCTCACCCGAGGACATGCGCATTCATTACTTCTCACTGCAATTTTTTTTACCTTTGCGGATCCCTTACGGAACTCCTAATCACAAGATAGTTATTAAAGTAAAATTCCCAGCAAAATTACCAAAAGTGACCAATAGTGCTCAGACGCTTCTAATTTCTGTAGTGAATGAAACCTGAGAGAAATATGTTGAAACCAAAAATGTCAACAGAAAATTTCAACCACATGTTGGAAGAAGAAAAGCTGAACATAGTTATTAAACATCATTATTTTTTCTGGAAAATCTATTTGCAAGACATTTTAATGGTTGGTTTTCTGACATTCAACAAGCAATTAGCTATAATCAAGTCTTCAATCATCTTGACTCGCGTCTTTGTGTTTATTTATTCAAGTTAGCATTAATTTTTAAAAACTTTTCCAACAAGCACAACATCAATATACCGCATTGCAGTAGGAACACCAACGGATCGAGTGCGCAGTTCCATGAAACGCAACTTCAAAACCGTAAGTACAGAAAAACCACTGAATATCTTATTTTAAATTTATCGAGATTACTTACCTTGCACTTTGATACTTACACTTTTAAAAAATAATGTATTCGAACTACTGAGTATACTTAAGAAGTCTTTTATTAACACTTTTTAAGACCTGGTATCAATTTTAAACTGTCTTCTTGTTGCTGGATACACTCGACGTCCCCCAGCTCAGTAAGCAACCCACGCATGAACTTCAACTCACGGACCCTTCGGAAATTGCGACAAGCTCCGGGCATTCCAGCCAATAAGGTTTGGACCAACATGTCAAATACCCACCGAAATCGTTCGCATCTCTGGTGCTGTTCCAGCTCGTGCTGGTATAGCTACAGTGGTGGCCAAAAGTTTAGGACCAGTGGCTGCATTGTTAGAAATAGAAAATATGTAATAAAATTCTTCACACTGTATAAAAGAAATTGTTCCACATACAGAAAGATGCTAGAAATAAAGAGAAATAAAAATTTCTAATTGGAATTGGAAAAACATAAAATTTATTGCTACTTTGTTGAATAAAACTGAAAAGACCAAAATTGGACGTGGTCAAAAGTTCAGGTCCAGGTGAATCTTTCAACTAAAAATTAAGTAACAAGTGGGATAACCAACATTTTTTTATCACTGCAAGACTCCTTCGTTGCATGGAATCAACCAGATTAACACAACGCTCCTTGCCTTTTCTGTTTTTAAGTGAGATGAGTGGTATCTTTCTGTTGGCTCTGGAACTTTACTTAAAAACCTGCTAGATTTGCTTTTTTCATTCATGGCTTTTATTCTCTTTTGCACAACTGCTACACTTGTATTTTTATCTCTTAGCAACTAAAAAGCAAGTCATTGTTTCATAAACAAATGATACAAATGATACGTACAAACAATTTAAGTATCAACAATTTAACTATCAACACTTTTGTGTAACTCGTCCAAACAAATTAAATGAGTTCAAATGACATCTAATGGTACCCCTGCTAAGTAGTGGTATGCCATATTTACTCTTTTTTTTTGGATGTCAGTTGATGTGAGTTGGCGATTACTTTTAGATATTCTGTGGATTTGGCAATCAGTTCTTTTATTAGTTTTGCATAGCCTCCCTGATTTTGGATGGTCTTCAAAGTTTCCTGTCTCATTAAACAACTGTACAGCATGTGCACATGAACTTTTGCCGCATCAAACGTCCATAGAAATCTTGCTGTAGCACAAACAATTGTCATGGAGCGTTTTTATTTGCGGAAGAGTTTTAGATCTTAAATTCGGACGTTATTCCATCTAAAATAACTGTATAGTAATCCAATTCAGTGTCTGAGCAAGAGACACAATTTCCAATAGCATTTATCTCTCATCATTAATTTTTTAGGTGAAATCTAAAACTTTCGACCTAAACTTTTGACCATGTCCAATTTTGATCTTTTCAGTTTTATTCAGCCAAGTATCAATAAATTTTATGTTTTTCCAATTCCAATTGGATAATTTTGTTTCTCTTTATTTCTCCCATCTTTCTGTATGTGAAACAATTTATTTTAGATACAAGTAGTGTGAAAAAGTTTATTACACATTTTCTATCAATGCAGCCACTGGTCCTAAATTTTTGGCCACCACTGTATGCAGGAAACCCTTGCTTGAACCCAGACACAAAAACAAACCAAACGTGGCCTGTGCGAACACGTATGACTAGTTGCGCCCGAATAGACAATTCACTGCGTACGCGCGCCCCAGGATCCACTGGTTCATCCGAATACTCTTCCGCAGCGAATCCACAATCACGGTGAACGACAGACTTCGCTCTTCTGGTCAAACACCGGATTTCTTTGGTTCATTGCATTCAACTGCCTTCTGACCACACTGACTACAATTAAAACACTTCCAATTGAACCGGTTTTTAGGTTTTTTGCTGTTGCTGTGTGACACTATGTTGGCCACATCCACAATCCCTTTTTTCTTTGGAAGTAACCCCGCTTGCTCCATGTGTCCATGGACTCTGATCAAAGTCATAGCTGACAATGCATGGAAAACTTTCCGCATTTTTGCAAATTTATCTTGCAAACCAGCTACCATATACAGAATGACTTCGTAGTCCACCAGGTCACGTCCCGCTTGTCGTGCCTCGGAGACCAGGCGTTCAACCCTGTCCACATAAACGTCAACAGCTTCCTGTGGAGCTTGCTTCACTGACTGCAGATGCAAAATGGACCCACGCAATGATGAGCTTGATCGCCTCCATGCCATGGCTGCAACTTCTGCCAAATTCGCTTGGCATTGGTCTAGTCACCGAAAATGACAGCCAAATCGTCAGAAAAAGCCAGCAGCAAACCTGAAGGAGTCCTCATTCTTGGCCTCTCATCTGGTACTTGCATCTATTGCTGCTTGATTTGCACCAGCCAACACAGGTGCTGGTGCAACGTTCATGATGACTGGCAGCCTTAAGTTCTTTGCTTTTAGAATCCTGTAATCTTCACCTTCTATGTTGAATAATTCTTGCTGTTCAGTGGCTCAATCTTGGCTATCAAAAGACCTCCTGGCCTCTGCTGGTTGCTGTTAAATCTATTTTAATCTTGTTTGAATCACTTAGCAAACCCTAACATTTTATGTTAAATTTATTGTGGATTACATTTGAAAAATAAGTGTGCCACAAACAGGCAGTCAAATCGCAACACTTCATGGCTATTGTTAACAGACAGGTAGTAAGCGGGCATTAGACAGAAATAATAGACAGCGAAATATTCTTTAAAACATGTTTTTTAAACAAGAAATATATTCTTTTGAAAGACTCTTAGTGAATTAACTTACCTATACTCTTGAATTTAAATTTTACATTACTGGCAGGACTTACAAGTTAGTGGACAACTTAACCATTTTGCCATCAGATGGAAGCATATGATTTATTGTGGTCGAGCCTGATGTTCAAAGCTGTGTATGTGATTGATGACCGCTGGTCTTTGGTGATTGACTGAGTGAGTTAGACATCTTTAATGTTATTCAATAAAATAGATTGTTGAACTAAAATGAAATTTAAACTTTACAGGCAAACTTTCCCACTTCCGCTACTCGTCGAGTGTTGGTATTTAATTAGGCCCAGACTAGCAAATTTCAGCAATTGAACGAGGTAATTGTTTTCCGTTTTTCCATTTTTGGCATTTCCTGATGGGCAAATTGGGTTGTGGAACAGTGGTCATGGAATTTGAATAGCCACGAGTTATTGCGTCGCATTATTTTGCTGTGCATATAGCTGGAGAAGTCAGTGGGTGCTAACGTGAATTAATGCTGGCAATAGCAGAAAGCTTAATAACATTTAAAATTGTATGGTAATCAGGTTTCCATGTGAGAGCCAATAAAGAAGCATGGGCAGGGCTGGCTTAAGGTACGATCTGTTGATAATATGTTATGAAAATTACCAATAGATGTCTTAATCATGTTGCGCTTGACCAATAGAACGAGGTCACGTGGGGACGCGCTACTTTTCCTTTGTATTCAACCTTTGACTGTTGTGTGTTTGTAACCATGTTTATTCATCATTAAACTACATTTGTTCAGCAAAATATAACACGATCAAGCGGATACTGAACTTTCGTTTATGTTTGCAGTGAATAAATGTAAAACTGTCTGCAAGTGAATGGTGCTTGTATATATTTTTAAAATGCAAATTTGTTTTAGTTTGCTTTGTAATCTGGGCTGTCAATGATAACCGCGACATTGATAAGCGCGACAAGCTATTTTGTCGCGGTTTTCAATATTGTTACTTGCGACAATTTAATTTGTCGCGTTTATCAATATTGTTACTTGCGACAATTTAATTTGTCGCGGCTATCAATATTGTTACCCACGACAATTTAATTTGTCGCGGTTGTCAATATTGTTACCCACGACAATTTAATTTGTCGCGCATATCAATAAACCTATTTTGAATTGAATTGAATTGAATTGAATTTTATTTGGAATTTAATACAAATCCATAACCCCTGTTAACACTTGCTATTTCTCCTTAAAAAGAATTTTATTGTGCAAATATAAATGTCGTATTGGTTGGTTGGTTAGTTGCTTGGTTGTTTGGTTGGTTGGTTGGTTGGTTGGTTGGTTGTTCATGTTTAGATTTGAATATGTTTAGAAATACATCGTGGAAGTGTTTGAGTGGTTCCGCTACAAGATCTCTAAGCGTTGCTATTTCTCACATTGTGTGGCCTGAATGAAATAATAATGAAATATATCGTTTTTTAACACAGCCGCACCCGTAATTCGCTCGAAATGATCGTTTATTTCTCAACATGAATGAAGCTACATTAATACCA